>CM047815.1:24046253-24280459 GCA_026214975.1 Gentiana macrophylla | reverse complement strand
GTTGACCGATATAATGCTTACACCTTTGACCATTCACTCGAACGGCCTGGTCACCATGACTCTTAGTTCTAAAACACCTCCAGTGAATGATTTGGAGAATTTCAAAGGGACCGACCATCGTGGTCCCTCACTTACCGTGAACGGATGTAACCTGGAATTGTACAATAAAACTTGTTCCCTACTCAAATTCTCGCTTGATTTTTGCATCGTGAAGGAGTTTTGTCTTTTTCCTTACTTATCACGGGCTTTCGTAGAGCCTCAAGTCTAAATTGCCTAACTCATGCAATCAAGCAATCGATGTTTTCCACAAGATTGGGCATCGAAGTTTAAAACTTCGTGGCCCAATACGCCTATGCTCTAACTCGATTGTTAAGTGGCATGGTTTACCATAAACCATTTGATAGGGTGATGTACCCACTGGGGTCTTATAGGCGCTTCGATATGCCCACGTGACATCATCCAACTTTAGACTCATGCTTTTCTATGATCGTTAATCAAGCTTTTCTAGATTTTCTTAATGCTTTGGTTGTCTTTTCAACCTCGACCACTAGTCATTGGGTGATATGGTGTGCCTGTCTTATGACGAACACCATACTTTTCGAGCACTTTTCTAAGGGTCGGTTGCAAAAAATGCGCTCCTTCATCACTCGATCAAGGCTCGAGGACATCCAAATCTCATGAAAATGTTTTTCTTTAAGAACTTCATGACCGCCTTATGATCAAGGTACTAAGATGTATTTGTTATACAAGATGATGGGAATGGTCCCATAAAATCGATACCCCATACATCAAAGACTTTGCATTCTAAGATGGGTTTCAATGGCATGTCAAAACGCCTTGTCGTCGAGTACCGGTTCTTTGGCATCTATCACACGCTTTACGTAAAGCTTCTATAACTTTGAAGATCGGGCCAATAGAAACCGGATTGGAAGATCTTAGCAACGGTTTTCCAAGGACCAAAGTGACCTTCAGTGGGTTCACCGTGGCATCATTCAATAATATCACGCCGCATTCGGATTCGAACACATCTTCTAAGGTATCATCTTTACAGATCTTAAACAGTAAGGTTCATCCCAATACTAAAGATTTCAAATCGTAGAAGAACTTTTCTTCTCCCGATAGGACAATTCGATCAAGATATCGGAATGAAGGTAATTGACAATGGAAGAATACCATGGAACATCCTGAGCGCAGCCATCGATAAGGCATAATGTTTTCCAGAGGAAAGTAAAGATCTATATCATCCTGGATCACCCTTTCCTCACTTAACATTCTCGAACGTGATCCGCCACAACGCTTTCACTACCCTTTGTCTTTAATTTGAACGTCAAACTCTTGTAGTGGTCAGATTCAACGCAGAGGGCACGGTTTGGCCTCTTTCTTAGTCATCGACACCGCGAAATAGCCGTGATCACCCACACAACCACTTGAGCTCCTAACAAGTAACTATTTAAACTTGTCCATAGCAAAGACTACGCCAATAATTCCTTTCGTGAGTAGTATAGTTAACTTGAGAAGGATTCAATGTGTGATCGGGCGAATAGATTGGTCGGAACTTCCTTTGATTCTTTGTCCTAAAACAAAGACCAATCGCATAGTTTGATGCGCCGTATATAAGCTCAAAAGGTAGGTTCGAGTTAGGCGATATAAGAATTGGAGCGTAGATTAAACGGTTTTTAAGCTCTTCAAATGCTTGCTTGCAATCCTCATCAAAATTGAACTCAACGTCTTCCTTAAGTAAAGTAGACAGGGGCTTGGCTATCTTGGAGAAGTCTTGAATGAATCTTCTATAGAAACCGACATGTCCAAGAAAGCCTCTCACTTCACGCACATTCTTAGGATAACTCATCTTCTCGATAGCTTCTACTTTTTCCTCACAACTTCTATACCCTTATGGAAATCTTGTGGCCAAGAACTATTCCTCATCTACCATGAAATGGCATTTTTCCCAATTGAGCACTAAGTTCTTTTCACACACATCTGGATAACACTTGATCTAGATTGTCAAGACAATGGTCGTCGAAGGATCGACCAAAGACGAAAAATCGTCCATAAAGATTTCCATACACTTTTCTACTAGCCCGTCAAAGATAGCCAAAGATACATCTTTGAAATGTAGCAGGGCATTGCAGAGATTAAATGTCATTCGCTGCAGAGGCGAATGTACCATAAGTGGCAGGTGAAAGTGGTCTTTTCTTGGTCAATTTGGATCAATGGGTATTTGAAAATATCCTGAATATCCATCCATGAAGCAAGAGAACGCGTGTCCCGCCAGACGCCAAGCATCCGGGTCAATGAATGGAAGGGAAAGTGATCTTTCATGGTTACCTCATTGAGCTTTCGATAATCGATGCATCAGAACCAAAGTGACAAGTCTCAATGCTATTTCCTCTCCCTTCTCATTCTTCTCAATCGTAATTCCACCTTTTGGGAATTACTTGAGTCGGGAAAACCATTCACATATCGATGGCATAAATGATTCCCTATGTCCGTAAGTTTAGTGATTTCCTTCTTAACCACCTCTTGCATATGAGGGTTGAGCCTCCTCTGGGTCGTTCTAACACATTTTGCACCCTCATTTGTCTTGATCTTGTGCATACAGATGTCCGGAGATATCCTCTCGATATCTCCTACTTGCCATCCAAAGGCTTTTTCATTCTTTTCAAGACGTTGATTAATTTCATTTCCTCTAAACGAGAAATTTTGGCAGATATAATCAATGGAAGCTTGTCACCTTCTCTTAGAAACACATACTTCCGGGATGTTTAGGCAACGGCTTCAACACCAAATCTGCGGGGTCTTCTAAACTTGATTTGAGCTCTCCACATTTCAACTCAACATCACCGAAGTTTACTTAGCGGTCCCACGCCAAAGCTTCTCCTTTCAACAACCCATCCTTAAATTCAGCTTTCTCGCTTCTAGACTTACCACACCGTGATTATTCAAATTATCAACCAATCGCTCATACTCGGTTGCTACGCCATGACTTGCTTTTCCATCAAATCATCGAAGTCATCGACGTATCCTCAATGGAAAACCGGTTGGAGGACCAGAGGTACTTGAATGGATTTGGAGACATGATAGCTTACCTCTTGATCACCAACACGATCGCCACTCGCCCACCATCGCAGCTTTCAATGAGGGATCTAGTCAGAGAGGCAGGAAAAGGTCTTCCAAGAATCGGGGAGACATTTTCATCTTTTTCAATGTCTAAGACGCATCACCAACGGGAAAGGTAAATCTATCGATTTGAACTAAAGACGCCTCTTTCAAGATTCCCGCTTTCTTAGAAGATCTATCGCTGAATTGCAAGTTCATGGTAGTGGGTTCTAGAAGATCGATTAAACCCATTGCTTGCAATACGAGACAATGGCATGAGGCTTATGGATGCACCCCTGTGTCACAAAGAGTTAGGGAAGACCAGCCTCCCATCAACACCGTAAGCACGAACTTTCCGTGGTCACCTCTCTTGGTTGGTAGGTTTTCATAATTGATCATTGAACAATCCTCACCAATCGCCTCTTCATGTCCGACAACCTCCTTTTCGAAGAAACAACATCCTTGATGAATTTTGTATAATTAGGCATTTCAACCAAGACCTCTCGATAATGGAAGATTCACCCGAGTATTTTTCAAGAGATTCAAAGACTTTTTCATACTTTTATCTTCACTTAAAGGGATGTTGCTCTTTCTTGGTGGAAATGGAAGCTTTTTCAGATCATTTTCAGAAAAGACTTTCTTTGAAGACGCACTGACCGCTTTGTCTTCCAGATCTTTCCACCGAACAGCTTTTTCAATCTTTTTATTAATCAGGGGATCAGCCTCCTGACTTACACTTGTTTCTTCATTCCCCAGGGGTTCAGCCACCTGAGGACTTCCAGCTTTTTCACCTCTCAGGGGATCAGCCACCTGAGTTTTTCTTTCGGCCAAGAAGGGAGTGTAGTGCTCAGCTTCCCTCCCGCCTTAACAATGGGCAGAGAGGCTAGTGGTTTCCCTGGTGGGAAGGACCACTAACTTGAGTACCACTTCTTAAATTCATTGCACTGGCCTCCTCTCTACCGTATGGAATTGAAGGTACGAGGTCAGTACATTGGCCATTGTTCAAGTCGGTTTGAGCAACTTGACCGCCTTTTGGATTCTTCTCAGTGAAACTGGGCGCTGTGCCCTGGGTCTAGAAAAGCTAATCGCTTCGCCGGGGCTGCCCAATATGTCTCTCAAGATTTTTATTTGTAGTCATCAGGAGTTGGATACTTTTATTTTGCTCCTCCAATTTAGCTTCAAGATTGTTAGATTGGGAGGGGCCTTGAGAGTTTTGGAAATTTTGAGAATAGGGCTGGCTGGGCCGACTTGGGACAGCATGATTAGAATTTGCGGGCCAATTCTGATTGAACCTTTGACTAGAATTGGAGAAATTGGGATTCTGGTTCTGAGGAAAACCAGGGTTTCTATTGAAGTTTTGATTCTGATTGAAATTAGAATTTGGATTAAAACTTGAAGATTGATTAAACCCTTGGTTTTGGAGATTATTCTGGCCAGAAAATTGATTCAACCTTTGATTGTTCTGGCCATAGAATGCATTTACTTCAAGAATCGCCCATTCATAGGATGTAATCTAGATGTGTGCCCCACCTCGTCACAATTCTCGACACGTGATTTTGATTATACTGCCCATGATCATGAACAAAGATTCACTTGATAAGGTGTGGGGATTGAATTGACATCGCCAATCATGTGGCGGTCGACAACAACTCTCTCACAATATAGAACCTGAGGGTTCTCGTGGAAAGAAAAGCTTGATTCGTCGATTCAAACTTGAGAAGTTGCCATCTCGCTTCGCAAAGATGGCGATCAAACTTTGCATGTTAACTTCCTCAACCTTAGGAGGAGGAGGTGCTTGAATGGCTTGATAAGAGGGAGCATAGTTGTATTTGGCAATGTCCTCAAACAGTGCCCACCCTCATCAGCGCATTTTCTTCAAAAACGCCCCACCAGATGAACTATTGACCATGCCTTTGTAAACTCGGTCAATCCACTAAAGAAAGTGTTGACTTTCTTAGCAAATGGCAAGCCATGGTGGGGACACTTTCTAAGCAGAGACTTGAATCTTTCCAACACTCGAAAAAGGATTCATTCTCTTTCCGATAGAAAGTGAATATGTCGCTTAAACACCGGGTGCAGTTTTGAAGGTGGGAAATATTGACTTAAAAATTCTTTTTCAAGTTCAGCCTGTGGTGATAGATCAAGCGGGAGAGAGGTATACCACTCTTTAGCTTCTCCTTTAGAGAAAATGGGAACAGCTTTTATTTTTAATAGCATCCTCACTTACTCCTTGACGCGTGTAGTACCACATATCTCTAAGAATGTATGTAAGTGAGTATGGGGATTCTCGGACTGATAACCATGAAAAATAGATGCATGCTGCATCATCTGAATGAGTCCCGGATTTAGCTCGAAGGTCTGTGCAGTTATGGCTGGGATAACAATAGCCGGGTTGACTTTGACTTCGCTCTGGCATGGCGAGTCCGCCAACGACGCTCTATCCTCAATGACCATAATTATGAAGTTTTCGAATTCTTCGGCTAAACGATCCTTTAGATCTTGATCGGCTTCTTCAGAAGGAGCCGCAGAACGGAGTTTCCGCCTGTTTGGCCGGACTATGGTCCGCTCTAAGTCAGGGGTATACAACAATGGTCCTTTCGACTTCGAGTTTGCATAAACCGAACCAAAATCGTGGTTGAGACCTAAAACTA
The DNA here is from genome assembly GCA_026214975.1 of Gentiana macrophylla. Taxonomy (NCBI): domain Eukaryota; kingdom Viridiplantae; phylum Streptophyta; class Magnoliopsida; order Gentianales; family Gentianaceae; genus Gentiana; species Gentiana macrophylla. Next base: position 24,274,709 of record CM047815.1, on the reverse strand, counting down.
AGAATTTAAAACCTAAATTAAAAATTTAAAGCCTAAGAAAAGAAAAAGAAATAAAATTAGTTAAGACAGGGAACAGACGGACGCCCGTAAAATCGACGGGCGCCTCGCTTAGAAATTGAGCTAGGACGGGCGCCTGGTTGTCCAAACGCCATCTCGACAACAAGAATCGACGGACGCCCAAATTGGATGGACGCCGTCCGACAAGTTGAAAACGATACAGAGTTGAGAAAAATAGAACAGATGGGCGCTCATCGTCCCGACGCCCGCTTGGAAGCGTAAAACGAAGCAGAGCAGGAAAACAAAGCAGAAAAAGAATGGGAGAGAAACAAAGACAGAAACAGATGGAAAGGAAAAACTAATCACAAGTGGCTTTAAAGAGAAGACCTTAAACCCTAATTACCTAATTAAGATCTACCTAAAACAAGAACAAAAGCAATTAAACACAGGAAAAACAAAAACAAAACAAAACAGAACAAAACAAACACTAGGCAACCGTTTGGTTCCCCGGCAACGGCGCCAAAAACTTGTCCACGGATTTATCTATTGCAAAAATAAACAAGTAATAAAATTTGTAAATCCGATATACCTCAAGTGCAAGGATCGTAGTAAAGAGGTTGATACCGGGTCGATCTTACGGGGAACTAACGATTGGTAATCCTAGTATTTGTTTAACTAACTATGTCACGAAAAGTAACCTAAACAAATGAATAAACTAAACAGGGAATAACTAAAACGAAAGATAACAATAAGTGAAATCGATGTAAGAATAAATCTAAAGCCAGGGAAGATACGGGTTGCGAACAATTTTAACTAAATCTAAACCTAATATGCAATAAAGATTAACTTAGCTAAACAATTCAAGTTCAAGGGATTTGATCAAGTTATAACAAACAAACGAGCAATTGATCCACCTATCCTATCAACATTCAATTCCAATTCAGATTATTTCATGATTTCTAACCAAGTTGTGATTCACCTCATCTAAAGTATGAACCCTAATTTCTTAAGTAGTTCGCTCTATTAATCTCTATCTTTCGATCTAAGATTAACGCTTTTTCTAACCGAAGATGTGAACTTTAACGTTTTTAATCTAGAAATCTAACCTATTAACTCTCGTTATATAGATCAAAGATCTATTCTTTTATCATGGTGATCTAACGTTTAGATGATTCTCATCAAATAAAACAATCAACAAAGCAACGATCTTTCGATATGAAATTGCATAAATCATAATAAACATGATAAAAGAAACAACTTGTATTAAAAACTCACAAAATAATCATGGGCGGAACCGAATTGTTGAATCAGACGGCTTCACAATGCTCGTTCAAAAGGCTTTAGCCTCTAAGCATCCTCTTGAAACTTGAAATTGATGAATTAAAGTGCATAAAAACTACCTAAACTAACCTAGAATTTAGAGTGCATAAACTTGAAAAGAAACAGAGTAAAAACGCAGCCTAAGCCGCCTTAGGATTAGTGGTTTTGAATGATGTAATTGGTCTCTTCAATGTGGAAAAACGCGGCTGTATTTATAGAAAATAAAGTCGGTTTCAGCATGTCGGCCGCTGGACGCCCGTCCACCCCTTCTGGACGCTCGTCTGATCCTCCATATCTACTTCGAATCGGGCCGAGTCTTCATCAGACGCCCGTCCTTCACAAATTTGGACGCTCGTCCAGCAAAATCTTCACAACTCTGAATCAACAATATCAGCATGGACGCTCGTCCACTGGATCAAACGCCCGTCCAACTGGACGCCAGTTCAAGCTGCTGGACGCCAGTCCAGGATCGACTTCATCTTGATTTCTCCATCTTTATCTCTTTTTCATCAAATCCAATCATCATTATCTCCTCCATCATCAATAAAATTCGACTCTTATCTCTTTTTGATCATCATTTGAGCATCAAACATGTACCTACAACACATCAAAACATCGCAAAATGTAATATCATCCAAATAATCATAAAATCACAATTAAAACACCAAAATTAACCTATTTTATAATAACTCATTTAAAATATCATTTACTCAATAATCCCATTAAACACTCGTTTCTTATGCAAATTTATACAAATATGAGGGAAATTATCATAAAACATAGCGATATAAATCGTATAAATTCACCCTTAACACCCCTCGAGTTTGAAGTTGGTGAAAGAGTTTACCTACGAGCTTCACCAATGAAGGGAGTGAAACGTTTGGACAAAAGGGAAAGCTAAGCCGAAGGTATGTTGGACCTTTTGAGATTCTGGAAAGAATCGGACCGTTGGCTTACAAGCTTAAGTTACCGGAATCCATGTCAAGAGTCCATAACGTGTTTCATGTCTCGATGTTGAAGAAGTGTTTGACCAAGACGGATGTTGAGACTACTGTTGATCCGGAGATTCTTCAAGACAATCTTTCGTATGATGAGACACCGATCAGAATTTTGGACCGGAAGGAAAAGATGATTAAGAGACGGTTGATCCCTTTGGTTCTGGTGCAATGGAGCAATCACTCACCGGATGAAGCCACTTGGGAAGTTGAGGACGATTTGATCAGCGAGTTCCCAGATTTTATGGACTTACCAGGTATGTTCTAAGTTTCGAGGACGAAACTCCTTTAAGGGGGAAAGAATGTAATATTCCGATTTTCGGGAAAGGGCAGACGTGTCATTTTATGAAAACGAAATATTGGGTTCGGTTCCTTTTATTCGGAGTTTAAGTATTTGTTAAATTACATATATATATTTCGAGATATATATGTATATATTTAAGGAGGAAAATTTGATTTTTTTATGATTAAGGAAAACAATAAGATTTTTTTTATTATTTTGAGATTTGTTATTTAAGGAAATTAAATCCCCACAACTCTTATAACCTACTAGAAATCAGATTTCTCCACCTCCGAAATTCATCATCAGCGTGTGAGAACATGAAATTAGGGCTGAGGGATTTTCATCAATTGCTAAGTCGATTCTTAACGGTTTTCAGATCAGAGTAGAGCGCCGGAATCGTAATGAAGAGAGCAACGTTTTGAAATTAGAAAGTTGAAGCTTTGTCGAGGTATGTTTAAGCCCTAATTCTATTCTTCTTCGAGTTTGATGGATTCAAACTCATCAATTAAGTAGTTTGGTTTGTTTGAAGCGTGTGATTGAATCTAATCTAAGTTTGGATTTATCACATGTTTTTTTGCAGAAAATATTAGTGTTTGTTGCTGTTTTCCGGAGTTCTTGGAGTTGGAATAAGCTTGATAAAGGTAAGAAGCTCTTCCTACACCCTAATTGTGGTTTTGAGTAGATTAGATCATGTTTTGATGCGCTTGGTATCATGTTTTAAGTTTAGATGTTGATCGTGATTAAGGAAGTTAGGATCTGTGAAAGTTATTTTTTTCTTCGCTTTTCTCGCTTATATTTTGTGTACAAGATGTTTGGAATCGAGTAGAGATCTTTAAGAGATGAAAACAAGTTTTGTGGCTTTTTCTCGTAGAGATGCGATGCATTGGCTAGTAATGCGCACGCATTCTCTAGTTACTGGATTGCTTAGGATAGTATAAGAAGAGTTCAATGCATATGCATTCAAGCGGAATGTGCACGCATTGTTGTTTCAGAGTTGTTCAGGATGTTTGCTGTCTGATGGATGCGTACGCATTCATAAGAATGCGCACGCATTGATCAAACAGAGAGTTCAGCTTAGGTTCTGGTCTTGGGATGCGTACGCGTTGAGCACAATGCGCACGCATTGCTTGAACAGTGAGTTTTCAGCAGCAGGAATGCATACGCATTCCAGAGTAATGCGCACGCATTGCCCCAGATTTCAATATAATGATGTTTTAAGCTATGTTTTGAATTTTAAACCTTAATTAATGATCAAATAACATTAAATGAATATGAACAAGCCTCAATTGAACTTCTGATTCGTTCAGTTAAAACACCGAATGTACTCTTAAAGAGAGTTGAAGTTCGGATCCGTCGGAAAGGCATGACAGGGCTTGTCCTTTGATGAACTAGATTTCATCAATGTCTGTGTAATTGTTAAGATGTGATGTCTAGCTGTCTAAGTGAGGGAGTAGGTTGAGTTAAGGTGAGTTTTATTCTGAAAACAATTAGGTGGTTAGTTAATTCACATTAATAATTACATATGTGTAGATAAAAGCTAAAACGCCACTTATTCTTGGTTAGGCAATCGATTCATATCGATGTGATACGCTCATAAAAGGTGGACAGCCACATCGGCTCAAAAGCGTGAAGGGTAGTGGAGGAAATCCATCGAACGATATGCATACCGTGGAGATCCCGTGACTACCGGTGCTAATCACCGTAGTTGGCAAGTATATCTCGTGGTGGAATTTTCACCATGCATTGTGTCATTGAGTAATGATGTAACAAAGATAAGCTAAGTTAGAAACGTATAGTCACGACGTGTCGATGGGCATGTAGTGAACCTTTGATTGAGTCGGTCTCACTAAGATAATCTTTTAATAATAAACCTTAATTATGTTGTAGCTTCTACTTCTTACTTTGTACAATATACTTACCTCAAATGCATGTTTATTTATGTGTTTGGTGAATAGAAGACGAAACAAAGTTAATGAAGATTGAGGAGGGTGACTTTGATGACGACGCTTGAGGACGCCGGAGTTGAAGACCTTGTTTATTATTCATTTGTTTCATAGACTTGACTTATCATTGGAACCTTGTAGTTTACTTTTAGTTTTGAGATTCGCACTTTTGGATTCGCTTATTTTTCCAGTGTAATAACGTTACATTTCTATCTTTAGTTATTTCTATTCTTGGTTTCTATTTAAGAAAAATTACCCAGTCTTTTGCTTCGCTTTGCTTTTATTTGATAAGACGTAGTAGAGAGCCATGCGTGTAATATTATTTATTTAATATTATGCGCGCTTAACGCCATATTACGGATAGTGACTTTCTGTCCTCGAATACGACGGCGTTAAGAACGATATATATTGATGATTAATGATACAGATACAATCAATTCATCATAATGAGTGTCACAACTGAATAATCCGCCATTTATTATGTTGTTGTCTCCATTGATCGATCTTGACTCATCATAATCAAAGGCGAATGATTAAGCTGTTATTTGTTATGACGAATTGGATGTGTCCCTATCTTTACTCCATATTGACCGAGCAAGAAAAATTGTGAAATTGACCCTTAGACTATTTTTGTGAAATTGGCATGTGGTCCATAGAAAACTTTAAATAATGCTAATGTGCAATAACTTCTTCTTCTTCTTTTATATGTTTTTTAATTTTTTTTTAGATTGACATTACTCATATTGAAAAGACATTTTTGCAGCTGGTAACCAAACTCATTACATGATTCATGAACCTTATTTTAACTTTGAGAATTCATTGTTATTTCAGTAAAAAAAAAAAAAAATCATTGTTATTCCACCAAATTGTTGAGAACAAAAATTGCTCTGGTAAAATTAAAATTACTTTGTTGCCTATATTTTCTTGCCTAAAATTTTTTAATCGCTGAAATTTATGCAAAATTATGAATTGCAATGAGGGATTTTGCATTCGTTGTGTTTTTTCCTAGAATTGTATTAAGAGATAAAGAACTAAAGTTCTTTTTTCACACAAAATAAATAAATAGTGACATACTTATTTTTTAACAGCAAAAAGACAAACAATTTCAGATTTGACAAAATTACCCTTTATTAAAGAGGGACGCAAGATATGTATTAAATCTTCCGCCGCTTGCGCTTTGTTTGTTTGCTTGTTTGTTTGTTTTTTTTTTTTTTTTTTTCAAACAACCGTAACTTTTGATTTATAACTCCGATCATCGAAATTTTTCACCAAAATTCATGTTTTTTTTTCTTCAATTTGAGCCCAAATACGATACTCCTTCCGACGTATATTTTGAAAGATGAAAAAAATATTTGTATTAACTGAGCGCTTTTTTCTTATAAACGATCGTAACTTTTGATTTGTAACACCGATCATCAAAATTGTTTCACCAAAGTTCATTATTTTTTATCTTCATTTTGAGACCGTTTGATACCTTTCGACGTAGTATTTGAAAAGCGAATTTAACCGCAAAGATTTACACTAACACAAGACGCGATCGAATGTGATCGTGCTCATTTAAAGCTTAATTCAAGTGACTACTTCAAGACACACATAGTCGCTCATATAAGGCTCATTTAAGGCTTAATTCAAGTGATTAACTATTAAGCCTATGTCAAGTTTATGTGGTTTTGATTGATAAAAGGAATAGCATAGATTAACTTAATTAAAGTGTGGTGTTTATGACATGGCAGTTTAGTAGTTAATCACTTGAATTAAGCGTAAAAAGTACATCGACTAAAAGGTAATACATAAGATCAATACAATGGACTATAGATTTAGTACAATAGGTACATCGGACTAAAAGGTAATACATGAAGAACAATACAAGTCTCAAACAAACCGAACTATCACCATATTAAAAGAAGGATATTCAAGTTCAAAGAACTAAATTATCATGCCCGGAATGCACAAGGTGATGAATTACAAGTTCAAGAAGTTTCATGAACTAGCCTATCTATTACATGATGATACAATGTAGATCAAAACCTCAAAGACACCAAGGCACAAAGTGTTTCTATTAACTAGGCCTATCTATTGCATTAAGGCACACAAAGACGTAGATGATCGTGATGAAGCGCAGACGTGATAAGTATCGACGTCGATCGTGACGTAGTATCGATGATCGCTCAAAATGACTCTCCTTTCGATTTTTTGTTCCAAGGTCTATGTCCCCAAGTCCTTGATATGAACTGAATGTCTTCTTACAGTTCAAGCACTCATATTTACTTCTTTTCGGAGCATGTTTCGATACTACTTTTTCTTTAGGATCATTTCTTTTAGGTCTCTTCTTGTTCTTGGGTTCAATCAAATTAGGCCACTTGTTCTTGGCTTCATAAACGGTCGCATTCTTGAAAAATCCTTCAAAAGACGATCCGATTCGCTTTTTCAATACATCACAAAAATAATCAAAGACGCAAAATATGTCCATAATAGCACCATAAAAATCAAGTAGTTTTTCCTTTATCAACTCTCCCACACCTAGACAATCTTTTTTCCCAAACCATTCATGGGCTTCAAAAAGCTTTCACTTTCCGTTTTGTTACCATTCATTACCTTGATTACTTGACTTCATTGCTTTGCTATTGTTTGTTGTTGCAGGATATACAAGCTGTTTTCCGAGTTCTTTGACCCTTTTTCGTTTACAACTCGGTATGACAAATTTTCCCTTAAGTAATGATGACGACGTGATCGACGTCGACGCGCGATATGAGATCGTGATCGATGACGTCGAAACAAAAGATCAGTGCTCATTTAAAGCTTAATTCAAGTGACTACTTCAAGGCACACATATTTGGCTCATATAAGTCTCATATATAAGAGATGTAACCTTTAATTATTCCCCGGCGTAAATCGGATCGCCTACAAGCTAATTCGTAAGTCGAAAAAAATATTTCCATTAACCGGAGCGTTATTCTTATAAACGATCGTGAACTTTTGATTTAGAACACCGATCATCAAAATTGTTTCACCAAAGTTATTATTTTTTTATCTTCATTTTGAGACCTCATTTGATACATTTTCGACATAGTATTTGAAAGTCGAATTTAATCGCAAAGATTTACACTAAAACAAAGATGTCGACGTCGATGTGTGCTCATTTAAGGCTTAATTATCATTAATAGTATACGATTAGCCAAAAATCATGGACTCGGAAATAGCAGAGAACAAGGTCGCATACTCAATGAAAGATTCCATTATCAATGATGTTGTTGAACCGCTTGTTCGAATCGAAAGTTTGAGCAGATTCTCGGGCTATAATGGTCGCTTTTAAAGCCCGATATTCAAAGAACAAGTTGGATCACTGAGGGTGAAGCTTGATGTTATTGAAGCGTAATTTGAGTGAAATAAGAGCAGATTTTATTAGAATTCTTGGCATTTGCACAGATATTTCTATGCACCCAAGAATCAAACTATCACTCTTAGATTCTTTTCGATTTTTAGATATAAAGTAAACATTGAACAACCAAATCAACTTTATTCAAATGAAATATGATAATATATACAAACTTGAAGGTTTTAAGCATGTAAAACTATACGTTGAAAAGATTGACTCACCAAGATGGAAAAGGTCCCTGTAGTAAACAAAAACAATATCACTAACAAAGATCATATAAGGCACACAGATATCGTGATCGATGAAATGAAGATCGTGCTCATTTAAGGCTTAATTCCATTGACTACTTCAAGGCACACATATATGGCTCATATAAGGCTTAATTCAAGGGACACAATATCATATAAGGCTCATATAAGGCACACAATATCACTAATAAAAGATCATATAAGGCACACATGAGATCGATGATCGATAATAGTATCGACGTGATCGTGTCGATAAACAATATGATGATCGATAAATAGTATCAGGCTCATTTAAGGCTTAATTCAAATGACTACTTCAAGGCACACATATCTGGCTCATATAAGGCTCATTTAAGGCTTAATTCAAGGGACACAATATCATATCTGGCTCATATGAGGCTCATATAAGGCACACAAAAGAGTTCTTGATCATTTAAGTGCCCTTATACAAGCTCCAAAAACTCCCTTATATACCCTTCACATCATGCTTGAATTTCCCTTGAAATGCAGCCCTCAAACTAATCTTAAAACAACTCCAAAATAGCCGTATCCATTCAGCTCCAAAGTCAGTTAAACAGAAGTGAAAATCTGCTCCAATGTCATCAAATACGCAGCCCGTGTTACCTCATTTTTAGCTCAGTTCAAGGCTGCATTACAACTAAATTTACTCCAAATGCTATGTTCAAAGTGCAGCCTAAAATACTTGTTGAAAACTTGCTCTAATGCAACTCTAAAAATGCCTCAAAATGAGACTTTGAAATCAGCTCAAATATGTCCCAAATATCTGCTTCAGTTACTTTAAAGTTCAGTCGCTACAAACTATGAGTTGGTGAGTTGAAAGTGTCGAACATAATTATGTCTTACAATAATAATCATCTAAATTGCAGAAATATGCTATTTCAAAAGTTGAAATTCACGGTCTATAAAAGAATATCCCCAAACTTTTAATTTTTTCCTCACGTCGCTAAGTTCCAATTGTAAACACGAGTTCGGGAAAAAAAATAGAGCAACGATAAGCAAGAAAACAATTATGTTGATTGTATAATCCTGTGAATCGATGAAACTAAGTATCAATTGAGGAAGAAAAAAAGCACAATCACCTAATCCACTACAACGAACTCAAAATCAGGAATACCAACTAATGAAATTCAATGGCAATAATAAAAACGATGCAAGCAAAGCAAAAACAAAGTTTAATAATTTAATAAATTCAACTAATTCTTTGAAACGGAACCACCAAAATGTTGAATTAACTTCCGTCGAGCAAAATACGAAACAATTCTCGGAAGAACAAAAGAAGGAGAGATATAAAGGAAAGCTGCTTCTCGTGGACTTTGCCGCTTTTTTTTTTTCAAGATTTGATTTGATTCTACATTTGATTTCGCAAAGATAGCAGGTGAGATTCCTCGATTGAAGAGCTAGGGATTGCAGCTTCAATATATGATAAGGGCATTTTGGTCCAAATTAATAAATTTTGTCCTTATTGCAACTAAAAAAATAAGACCTGGATTAAAGCTTAATTAAGAAGAGAAATGTGGACTTTTCCTAATTTTTCCATTATTTTAATAATTGCATCATTGTTCTATTTTGGAGCGGTGACATATGACATCACACTCACACGGCTTTTGGGATCTATTTAAAAATCAAGCGTTGTATGTATTTTTCGGTGAATGACTAAGTGCACGACGAGGGTATCACACTTCGCCTTATGTAACACAAATAAGTAAGGCTATATCCACAATAAGATGTTAACAATAAAGTTAAACAACAATCATGGTGTGATCGAGATCTGTTAATTAAGAGAAATATTTATGGCACAACAAAATTTGTGTTAGGAAAAACGAACCGAGCAATAGCCCTTAACGACGGTAACACAAAATAACAAACGGAAGGAAAATGACAAACACCAAATTTACGTGGTTTCCGGCAATATGTCAACTAGTCCACGGGCGAAAGAGAAATATTACTAAAGAGGAGGATTACAAAAGATACAACTCTCCTGACACCTAAAACAATAGCCAAAATAACTAAGGCAATTGAGAGTTTATCTCAATTTTGGTACACAAATTAGCACCTTGGTACACATTAAAATAATAGGCTAAACCTATTATTTATACTATCACTAAGTCGGCAGCTTATCTCATATTGCCGATGTGGGAATAATTTGCTACCAAGTATCAACAATTTGGCCCAACACAATTGGCCCACCAAACTAACAAATCTCCACCTTGGGACAATTGTCCACATCTAAAAAAATAATAATATTACTCTTTCTCCACAAACTTCAAAAGTCTTTGATTGTGTCAAATAAGTTTAAACGCTGCTTGAACTTAACAAATGAAAGACGCTCAGAATGTCTAATTCTGAACGAGATGACATACGGATTGCAGAATTGCCAATAACTGTGGATCCTTGCAAAGCATACAAACCACCAGACCTGCAAGCTTTCATAACAACAAGAGCACCTTTAATTATCTTCTGAACTCCACCTTTAGCGGTGTATTTAAATCCAAGAGTCTCAAATGCGCCCAAAGAGATGAGATTTTTCTTCAAATCCGAACATGTCGACTCTCTTAAGTGTTCGAAAACACCATCACGGGTCTTGATTCTAACCGTACCAATACCAGCAACCTTGCAAACTGCATGCTGCTAACAAAACAACTCCACCTTGAACTGAATCATACGTGGAAAACCAATCCCTATTGGGACACATATGATACGTGCAACCGTAAATCAAGATACCGAATCCAAGATTCATTCATCGATGAGACCTTAATTTATCATCAAAGAAAGAAAATATCTCCATCACTCTCATCTTCAACGGCCGGCCCGACTGCACTCTTTACTATGCTCTTTCTTCTTTTCACGTTTTCTTTGTTCTTAAGACGAAAGCAATCGATTTGATATGCCCGATCTTTTACAATAATTGCACGTCAAATCTTTATGTCTAGGATTCAAAACATAATTCTCACTATCTCGCATCCTTCTTATTTGATCGCCTCGAACTACCAAAGACGTCTGCTCGACTACTACTACTTCCCAGGTTATATCTTTATCAATATGCTCTTTCGATTTCAAAATCGACTTAATTTCTTTGTAAGAAATAGTTTCCTTACCATAAAGCATCGTTTTCACTAAAATGCTTAAACGACCTGCGGGAAGCGAATAAAATAACAACAAGAGGCCTGATCCTCATCATAAATCTTAGCATCTATATTACTCAAATCCATCAGCAGGGAATCAAATTTATCTAAGTGCGATAATATATATGACCCTTCAGACATACGAAGCATATACAAACTTTGCTTTAAATAAAACCTATTCTCAACGGTTTTCTTCATATATAAGGATTTTAATTTTTCCCACAAATCCTTAGCAGTAACCTCAGTGGCTACCTTTCTTAAAACCTCATCAGAAAGACACAAGATGATACCTGACCTGGCCTTCTTGTCGAGACCATCAAACTCCTCATCTGACATTTTCTCCGGCTTTTTCTCCTTCCCAAGTAGCGCAATATCGAAGCCCTCCTGAATCAGCATAGCCTTCATCTTCAACTGCCACATCCCGAAGTTGACGTTTCTGTCGAATTTCTCAAAATAATACTTAGTTACCATCATGGTGGCTACTCGGAAAATCTCAACAAATATCTCGGCTCAGAAACCTCATTTCTAAAAAAACACCTCAAAAAAACCTCCGAAATAACCTCACTCACCGCTACCAGGTTTGTTAGGAAAACGAACCGAAGCAATAAATTTCTAAACGACGATAATACAAAATAACGAACGGAAGGAAAAAGACAAAACAACAAATTTACGTGGTTTCCGGCAATATGCCAACTAGTCCACGGGCGAAAGAGAAATATTATTAAAGAAGAGAATTACAAAAGATACAACTCTCCTGACGCCTAAAACAATAATCAAAATAGCTAAGGCAATTGAGAGTTTATCTCAATTTTGATACACAAATTAGCATCTTGGTACACCTTAAAATAATAGGCTAAACCTATTATTTATACTATCACTAAGTCGGCAGCTTATCTCCTATTGCCGATGTGGGAAACATAATTTGCTACCAAGTATCAACAATTTGGCCCAACACAATTGGCCCACCAAACTAACAATTTGTATAACAAATGCCACAACACACTTTTAAGCCAATAATTTTTATAGGACCATATGATTCAATAGGTCCACATCATAATCAATGGTCCAAAAATATATTGTGTAAAATGTTGTGGTAATTTAATTTATTCCGTATCTATCACCACTCATTAATTAATGTTGAACTTTAAAATGTGTTATGCAATTTGTTGTTATTATTTTATTATGAATATTGCATTTTAAAAAACAAATACATGATATTTTTATACAGTATCTTCGTACGTGGCCACATCATGTGTAGACATCTACAAAATAACAGTTTAATGTCTGTGTATCATAGATGTATCTACATACTTTGTCTCCATATATGAAAAACTACACAAAAAGTTTCCCACGGGTAACACGCACTCTCTCTTTTTCCTACTCCGATCCTGTTCCAAAAAGAACTTCTCCTCTATGGATTTTATCTGAAAATGAGGTGAACCGTTGAAAGATCTCGTCGTAATCTGACCAATCTGAGTATGAAGCTTCTCTTAAAGCATGTAATTGTTTGTGTCCATGAGTAAACTCCGTGTCTACAATGGATTGAGTTCCTGAATTTGGATATTAAAATGTTGTTCATAGCAAATAGCAAAATGTTGTGCAGATGCTTTGGCCGAGTGGATTGAGATGGAGGAAATAAAGAAGGAAGCAAGGAGAGCAGTCAAAAATGGGGGAGGTTGTGGAAGTAAGTTTGGAAACAAAGATTCTTTACAAGGAAGAAGATGTCATATTGCAAGAGACAATTTATAATAAAACAATTTTCTGTTGTTCAAGAAAATGTTGCAGTGCAACCCATTGATATGGGAAAATCGTTTGTATTATTAAACAATGCCGTGAAATTTTCATACTTGTATAAAAAGCAACACATGTTGGAACGCTGTCGACATAGCACATAATATAGAAATTGATGTATTGGTGCTTTCTGTTTCAGAACTATTGTGTATCCGAGGTCTAGTTATTTGGTGTAACATTCGCTACAATACGGATGTGATACTATTATTGGTAGCTTACGCTACATACCACTAATGCTATTATTGGAAGCATATGTTGCATGCCGTGATTGCAATTATTGACAGCTCATGTTGTGTGCCACCAAAATGATAGATATATTATAAGCAAAATGCATAATCACGCTGCCAATTTGATGGCTCTTCTAATGGCAATGTATATAAGTGCGCTGCGGATTAGATTTTTTCTTCTTAAATTATTTTTTACCCAATACAACAACCGATGCTCACCTATAAAAAACAAAACCATTTGCATAATACTAAATCGAGTCCCCAAAATCTTTTCAACAATACACAACTCAATGATGACCCAATTAATTCAACCCACAACAATAGAAATACAAAATTCAAGTATCCGGTTCAACCCACAACTAATACAATACATTAAAATCCAAATATCAAGGTCCTACTAAATCCAACACATTGAATAAAGAACGATCAAATACAATGAAAAAGAAGAATTGCCTTCATTTGCGCCCATAAAACATACCCCATGTACATTACCAGTTGTATTGAAGCCTATAGCATATATTGTCTACCCATGAGGACCAATTCCTTTCTGATATGGACTTGCATCATTGCTGAATTTCAAACCAAAAAAAAAAAAAAATAATAATAATAATAATAATAAGAGTCACTAATTTGTTATTCAACTTTGTGTACAATAATAACTAATGTCACAACGGTTAGGGAGACTGCCCCCTCGCTCCCCCCAATTATATAAACAATTATAACTCTGGTTCATCCCATATTCCCATGTCACTTGTAAATACGAATTACCTTGGAATCATATATTTAAAACGTCTTTGACTAAACAAGAGTAACAAAGTGAACTCATGGTCAAAACATTTGATAAAATGAAACAAAGATTTGACAGGATAAGTATACCTGAAGTAGTTTCCATGGTGAAGCAAGTGTTCCCATGAAGAACTGGTCCGGAAAGAGTCGTAAATCAAGACAAGACCTGAATAAGCTTAGAATCACACCATGTTCTAAACATGCTCAAATGAACCACATTATAAAGGCTCTTGAAAGTTTTATATTCAATCACCCTATGGCACATTTTCAAGCAAGTGAAGACAAGCAATGTAAATGCATAAAGTAAGTGCACAGGTAGAGAACACAAAGAATTTGACCATACTAAAGGTCTATCTACAAAAGAGATATCCATTTTAGCAGGTACTTACAAAAAGCTCTAAAAGAAAATTGAACCTCAAAGCATAAAGTAAGCCAAGATGATAAGAGGCTTGGCCTAGAATGCTACCTTTTGAGAAGACAGGTTGGCGAGCCCGGTTCAGTGATATTGTGTCCCTCTCTGCACCAAAAAAAGAAGAAAAAACACAGATACCCAAATACCAAATCATAAATCGAATCACAAACTGAAATCGACCCCTGCTACTCAAGATCTTCATTAAAAGCTCAACAAAATTTATTGCTCTCGCATGACAACCATTATTGAAAAAGCTCCTTATTCATGAGACTTTTTTCAATAAAAAAACATGGGGCTAGTGAAATACAGACCGAACTATTAAATGAACAATGTCAATTTATATCAATTAATAGATCATATATCATAAATAACAATAGTGTAAAAGTATATTAGGTCGCTTATTGTGACCATTTGCTCCTACCGTTTTTTGGGGACATTGGCACTGACATTTCCGATTTCTTTTAGAAGTATGAAAGTGGAAGAAGTGGAAAAGCGATTCATGTGACCTCCATGAGCTTGAGATTTGCAGAAATTGAGGGAACAAAACCTACAGTGATACACCTTCATGCTTTCTTCTTTACTTTCGCTCCCATCAGATTGATACTACAAGTGCCAAACATGACATGAAAAATAAAAAGCAACTATAATACACATCTAGGTTGATAAATTTTTATTGATTGTGTGGATGATCAAATAGATTAGATGAATAGTCTTTTTTAAAATAAGGTTGGTAATGATCAACGGCGAGAGTCGTCAAAAGACAAAATTGTCCTTTTGGCCCCTTCTCCCTAAAAACAATCAATTGTAATCGTTTTTCAGTATATATGTAACACCCCAAAATTATTGGGTTGTAGCGGGACACATAAGATACTATATTTGGTTATATTAATTACGGTGGTCGTTATAAAATAAACAAATGGAAAATAAATGTCAGAATTTCATTATTTTATTTTCGTTTGAAAATAACTGTACAAATAATAAATATATATATGAATATACACATGTATACAGATATATATTATATGGACACATGTAGATACATATGCACACACGTCAATTCTTTCTCCCTTTTTCTTTCAAATTAATTATTACACATCTATCTCTTTTTTTCAAAAAATAATGATTAGGTCCGCATGTGGTTGGGATTTTTTTGAGATAATTTGTAACAAATTATATGTTTAATTTAAGGATAAAGTGTAGGTTTGAATATCAAAATTTAGGATAAACTAATATCAAAATTAAGAGATAAGAGATAAGAGATAAAGTTAACTCAAAATTTTAAATATTGAATTAGGACTTATCCATAGAAGTTTAGTACTATAAATAGGACATGAGACCGACTTATATAAGACACAAAAAAGAGAGAAAAAGTAACTCTTACAGCAGACAGTCGAAGGAAGGATAGTTGGAAAGCGAAATTGTGATTATGAGTTCCATTTCATTTTCTTTTAAGCGTGTTTTATACTCTCATAAAGTGTAGACGTTTTTTTTTTTTTACTCCTCCTAGACGTTTTTTTTTAATGCATCTATGCCTAGCCTAGTTTCTTTTTGGTCGACTGTTGTCAGTAAAATTTCTCCACTTGCAAATATTTTATCAGTATGCTTGAGAGATCTTGTATTTGTTTGGGGTCGACTCTTGACAGTCCATATATTTTTTTTTTGCCGATGTGTGCTTGAAAATTTAATTATTTTTATATAGAATACTAGCATAGTAAAGTACGGCTTTTATCATTGCAATTTTGTGAGTCCCTATTTTACATCTATTTATTTACGGTTCAAAGTTTTAACTCATAGGCAATAGGCATTAGCTATTCACTGTTTCGATTGGACAACATCAATGTTTTGTGTATATATATATGAAAAGGAGCTATGCTGAAGAATTCACTTCTTATGGATCGTACTATTTGGTCAACTACTATTTTACAAAATTAAGTAGTAGTATAAATTTGTCCAATTAATTAGTGGTCAAGTTATTATTTAGCGGTCAAACTGTTATTTACATCACCTACTGCATAAAGGATGCTATTCCGAATTATTATTATTATTATTATTTTTGTTGTTAACATAACTTCCGGTTCACGTATTATAAGAAGTAGCTTCCATTGATTGCATAGTAATAATACTTATCTATATACATTTTAGGTAATGTATTTTTGAAAGAAACTTTGTTATATATCATGGTTTTAAAATGACTATCATAAGGCTTTAATTTTGACATACACGGTCATATTAAAAATTAATAAAAGAGGTCATCATGCTAACCAATTCTTGTTCCTACTTGATGTGAAACTCTTAGCGACTAGGTGAGTTTGGGTTATTGCACCGCAGAACGGCTAGTCACCGGTCTCGGGGCCTCTTGACCTTGGTTCATCGACAGTCCTAGAGTGATGGTACCAAAATTTTCCCCGAGGTTCCATGTGCATGGCCGGGAAAGCAAGGGCCGACGGTTATGTCATGGTTCAGAGGGCAATGAGGGTTGGCTGGAGCCTTTTGGGAGGTTCACTAGGCGATAGCCTGAATCCTTTCCCTGACAATCGGCCGGAATTGTCAGGCAATTGCTTGCTTGCTTGTGAAGTGCGGTAGAAAAACATGTTGGAGTAGGGTGGTAATGACTCATCGGCTAAGGTAAACCGGTGTCAGACTTGAGTACGCCTAATTTCAAGAGAATTGCTTTATATTTTGCAAATATCATATGTTTGTCATGTACTAACTACAATTAAGTGCGAGTAAAGGAAAAAGCCTTTTGTTGTAACATTTTAACGGTTTTGAAAGTATTATTTTGTATATAAAATTTCACGGGCACACACACTGGAACTCAACGGCTTTTTAGCTCACACGTTTGTGAAATGTTTTCTTAGGTTTGGAGGAAGAATACCAGGGTGGTGAGGTAAGCGAGGGGTAACCTTGGAGGTCGTTTGCAGGAGAGGAGTAGACGAGGAGTTCAACGTGGATCCGGCGACAGTGTCAAGCTTGATATTTGTTTTTCAAGCACTTTGAGTTTCATGTTTCAGTGTAATAAGAGTTTGACGATGTTCTTTCATTTTGGAGTCGCGACATTTTATTTTATTTTCTGGATTTAGTAATGTTTGAATAAAGATCTAGTTCCTCAATCCTTTTCTTGAGAATTTAGTACTTGGGCGGTGGATCGCGGCTTGTCCTTTGACTAGACCCAGAGTGGACCCTAGGGGTGGGATAGGCCTATTAACAGATTGGTATCGAGAAAGGTTTATAGAGGTGTTAGGATAAGGACCCATAAGAACTTGATTTTAGATGAGGAACATAGGAAGTGCTCGCCCTATAAAACTTAAAACCTAGTATAAAATAAACTTCTTGCTTTGATATCACTTCTTTTTTGATATTGTATTTTTCAGGAAATGGCTTCTCCCCTGAATATTGGGTCAACAAGTGGACAAGCTAAACCAAGGAAAAGGGTGGGGCGATCAGGACTTTTCCCCAAATATAAATTGGCCAATCTGGAAGAATCTTGAGGAAAATGGTCAAGAGGAACTTCATGGAACGTACTAATGAGGAGTCGCACAAAGACCTACTGTTGATGTCATCGTGGTGGAAGACGATGATTCGAACCCGAGAAGACCCGAAGAAGAGGACCACAGAAGCTGTAATAGGCCTATCCCCGACCCCAGGGTCCACCTGGTCTAGTCAAAGGACAAGCCCGGCGATCCACCGCCAAGTACTAAATTCTCAAGAAAAGGATTGAGGAACTAGATCTTTATTCAAACATTACTAAATCCGAGAAAATAAAATAAAATGTCGCGACTCCAAAATGAAAGAACATCGTCAAACTCTTATTACACTGGAAACATGAAACTCAAAGTGCATCGAAAAACAAATATCAAGCTTGACACTTGTTATCGGATCCACGTTGAACTCCTCGCCTACTCCCTCTCCTGCAACGACCTCCAAGGTTACCCCGCTACCTCACCACCTGGTATTCTTCCTCCAAACCTAAGAAAACATTTCACAAGCGTGTGAGCTAAAAAGCGAGTGAGTTCCGGTGTGTGCCCGTGAAATTTTATATACAAAATAATAGTTTCAAAACCGTTAAAATGTTACAACAAAAGGCTTTTTCCTTTACTCGCACTTAATTGTAGTTAGTACATGACAAACATATGATATTTGCAAAATATAAAGCAATTCTCTTGAAATTAGGCGTACTCAAGTCGACACGGTTTACCTTAGCCGATGAGTCATTACCACCCTACTCCAACATGTTTTTCTACCGCACTTCACAAGCAAGCAAGCAATTGCACGACAATTCCGGCCGATTGTCGGGGAAAGGATTGAAGCTATCGCCAGTGAACCTCCCAAAAGGCTCCAGCCAACCTCATTGCCCTCGAACCATGACATAACCGTCGGCCCTTGCTTTCCGGCCATGCACATGGAACCTCGGGAAAATTTTGGTACCATCACTCTACAGATTGTCGATGAACCAAGGTCAAGAGGCCCGAGACCGGTGACTAGCCGATTCTGTGGTGCAATAACCCAAACTCACCTAGTCGCTAAGAGTTTCACATCAAGTAGAACAAGAATTGGTTAGCATGATGACCTCTTTTATTAATTTTTTAATATGACCGTGTATGTCAAAATTAAAGCCTTATGATAGTCATTTTAAAACCATGATATATAACAAAGTTTCTTTCAGCAAATACATTACCTAAAATGTATATAGATAAGTATTATTACTATGCAATCAATGGAAGCTACTTCTTATAATACGTGAACCGGAAGTTATGTTAACAACAAAAATAATAATAATAATAATAATTCGGAATAGCATCCTTTATGCAGTAGGTGATGTAAATAACAGTTTGACCGCTAAATAATAACTTGACCACTAATTAATTGGACAAATTTATACTACTACTTAATTTTGTAAAATAGTAGTTGACCAAATAGTACGATCCCGCAAGAAGTGAATTCTTCGCATAGCTCCTTTTCATATATATATATACACAAAACATTGATGTTGTCCAATCGAAACAGTGAATAGCTAATGCCTATTGCCTATGAGTTAAAACTTTGAACCGTAAATAAATAGATGTAAAATAGGGACTCACAAAATTGCAATGATAAAAGCCGTACTTTACTATGCTAGTATTCTATATAAAAATAATTAAATTTTCGAAGCACACATCGGCAAAAAAAAAATATATGGACTGTCAAGAGTCGACCCCAAACAGCGCGCGCATCTCTCAAGCATACTGATAAAATATTTGCAAGTGGAGAAATTTTACTGACAACAGTCGACCAAAAAGAAACTAGGCTAGGCATAGATGCATTAAAAAAAAACGTCTAGGAGGAGTAAAAAAAAAAAACGTCTACACTTTATGAGAGTATAAAAACACGCTTAAAAGAAAATGAAATGGAACTCACAGTCACAATTTCGCTCCAACTATCCTTCCTTCGACCGTCTGCTAGAAGAGTTACTTTTTCTCTCTTTTTGTGTCTTTATAAAGTCAGTCTCATGTCCCATTTATAATCTTAAACTTCATGGATAAGTCACAATTCAATATTTAAAATTTTGAGTTAACTTTATCTCTTATCTCTTATCTCTTAATTTTGATATTAGTTTATCCTAAATTTTGATATTCAAACCTACACTTTATCCTTAAATTAAACATATAATTTGTTACAAATTATCTCAAAAATCCCAACCACATGCGGACCTAATCATTATTTTTGAAAAAAGAGATAGATGTGTAATAATTAATTTGAAAGAAAAAGGGAGAAAGAATTGACGTGTGTGCATATGTATCTACATGTGTCCATATAATATATATCTGTATACATGTGTATATTCATATATATATTTATTATTTGTACAGTTATTTTCAAACGAAAATAAAATAATGAAATTTATGACGTATTTCCATTTGTTTATTTTATAACGACCACCGTAATTAATATAACCAAATATAGTATCTTATGTGTCCCGCTACAACCCAATAATTTTGGGGTGTTACAATATAGGAGTCTAAATCGACAATTAAGATGGACGTCCATCTCGATGAAGTGTATTTTCTTTAAGTCCATTGTAAAGTGCATGCCGCTAGCGTCACAACAAACTTTTACATCATTGACATTGACCAGACTCTTTCAATTAATGAGTCCTACACCATCGTCAATAAAAGTTTAGTGGCATATGTTGTGGCCAAATGTTAGACACGGTAGGGAGACCGTATGTTTTTAAATACAAAAGTGATAGGTCGTATGTATATATATAGTAATAAGATGCTATCTCACTACGACATTAATCTGGTCAGTGCGTCGTATTATGACATTATCAATCTTGTTGTGACAGTATGGTTACTCCTCAAATACGTGATTAAAAGATTCATAAAACACATTTAACAAAGTCCATTTGAGTTCTTAAACAATAGGATCTTTTCACATCATTTGAAATTGAAATACGACAACAAATAGGTTGTCAAAAATAATAGCAGAAGGTTAAAAATTCCCACTATCGCGAAAAAAAAAAAAAAACAATAAAGAATCATGAAGAAGCATATTATCACAACTATGCAATTGCGAGAACTAATACTCATCCCTTACAGCTTATTTTACATTCCGAAACAATGATCGATGTCCCTTAAATTCAAAAGCAGGATTTTTAAAAAAAATTATATTAAGCGGGTAAAATTTTGGGTACTAGCGGTGTGCAACACTGGGCTGCCATTCTATTTCAATTTTTGCAGCGCACAATAACCATCCCGCAAAAGTATTTTCATTTTTTGCAGTGTGTAAAAACATGTTGCCATAACTACTGTTTTTTGCGGCGTGTATGGCATGTTGCTTATAAAATTATCCGCAGCAGATATATAATAGCACGGTGCAAAAACATTATATCAGCAGCGTATTTTAAATGCACGTACGCCGCTAATTCACGCTGCCAAAAAACAATTTTCTTGTAGTTAAATACAACTAACAACTACAAGATGATATTAGGTGATGATTTAATACAAAATTTTAAAGATAAACCTATCATTTAATTTCTTATATATGTAGTGAAAATTAGTTCAAAGAGATGGAAGAAGACATGGGAACATGGGAAATGGGGCCCAAGTTTTTTTGAAAAGAAAATAGAAAAAAATAAAATAAAAAAAGCAAGCAATGTGTAGGTAGGAGCTCTGGAGCTGTCAACTTTTTGCAGGATTATTGAAAGGAAGTGGCAAAATTGCCCCGGAGGCTGGAGGTAATATTCTTGCCCATACCAAGAGCCAAATTTATATACACCGAGTTCATTTCGAACTCAACCCTTCCGTATTCTATATAAATGTATATTATGGGACCAAAAAAAAAAGTAATGAAAAGTTGGTCGATTGATGATCAAGAGGGAAAATGAAGAATAATGCAATAAATGCTTCATTAATTGGCATTTTAAATTAATTTATATTATGAGTGAAACCATAAAATCAAACGGACTTATATTTTTGAATGGACATAGTACATTTAGTGGATCCGAATGAAGTGTTTATTGCATATTTTTTCTCTAATCTGTTATCAATTGACCAAGTTTTCCTTACTTTACAACTATCATGTTAATCAGTCCGGACTGGCTTTTTGAAGCTTTAAAGCTCAAATCTAATCGAATGGAGTGCTTTTAGTTTTTTTTTTTAAACATACTTATTGCGTTTTTAACGTTTATAAATATAAAATTCAATTTATTGATAACCTCAAAACATGCCTACAAAGTAGTCTTTTCTATAGTTTTCCAAACAAAAAATTAATAAAACTTGTTTGTATGTCTAATTTTTTTTGGGTCAAATAAATTTTTATTGGGACTTTTATCGATTGGAGGGAAAAAAAATTGGGCATTTATCAAAAAAAAAAAATTATTATATTAGGTTGGATCGGATTGAATCTATACGGAATTATTTTTTCTTTTAGTGAAACATGCATCAATTAAGCCTCCAAGACTGCGCTGAGATCGATTGCCGTCTCTCCGGTCTCACATTAGGGCCGGCCCTGATGTTAATGATAGTTTTTATCTTTAAAATAGTATATAACACTCATCTATTTTGTAAATCGTGTGAAAAAAGAAAAATTACTTATATTACGGGAAGAGTACGTAGTTGGAACGTAATTTGTTGAGTTAATATGTATTTCAAAAGTTTTGTAGTTCATATTATATATCTACCACAAACAAAAAAATTCATTGATCAGAATATTTATTATTTTCAAATAACTTTTTTTGATAGTTTTTCAAAGGACTATTTATGCTTTTTCCTATTTAAAATGTGCTGCCGAGAACGGCTGTCTGGTACAAGAACGGATGTCGGGACAAAGAACCTAACAGCAAAAAGGAAAAAAGGAAAAAGGAAAAAGGAAAAAGGAAAAAGGAAAAAGAGAACTTTCTATTAATGCATACTTCAGCCTAACAGCAACATCAATATAAACAAATTTTTTTTTTGGCACAATTATTACGTACATGGTTTAGCATGTTACCTTTGTCGCTGAAAAAGACTTTTTTTTTCGAAAAAATTTGTTCCATAAAAAATATCAATTTAGAACACAAATACATTATTTAGAGAGTGACTATAGTCCAGTTTTTTCAATTCAGTTTTTTAATCTCTGCCGTTGAAAATATAATAAAACGCATTGGATCATTTTTTAGTAAACCATAAATAATGTGTATAATAATACACCTAATTAGTTTTTTTAACCTGCTAAACCGGTAAACAATTTGCCTAAAAAAACAATAACTACACCATATTAATTTTCTTTCTTAAAAAAACATAGAAATTTCAATTGCTTCGTCGACCAGTAAATAAAAGAGGAGACTAATTATAGTTGTTGATCCTAATCAAACTTAATCAATTAGTCGGTAACTTTACTCTCCTCGTAAGAAGAAGAAAAATCATGATCACCAGGTTTGAAAAGCTTAGGCATTCGCAAATTCGAATCATCAATTGGGATTTTCTGAATAGCTCATTTTCTAGTATAAGCTGCAAATTTTGAAGCCAACAATGCTGTGCTAAGATGTTGAGCAATATTATCGGTAGCCCCTCGTGCTCTCATAGCTCGCAGCATTTGCTTCATCAATGCCTGCATCGTCTTGCGAGTAATAAAAATTCCCTTGCCTAGCAAATTGCTCTACAAGTTTCCTCCTTTTACGCCGTCTCCATTTTTCAAGCCTTGCCGTTAGAGATTGCCAATATTTGTGCATTTTACCAAATAACAGCGCGAAGAAAACTAAGCTGACGAGACGATCAACTGTAGGAAATTGAAGGGGATTTTTATTTTTATTTTTTTAAAATGGATGACCTTTGACGAGTGTAACAGGTTAATTGCATGTGTTTTATGGTACACAATAAGTAAGGATGTGTTAAATCAATCCAACGGTTGTCATTCATTTAATATTGATCTAACAGTAAACTGGACCGTTCAGTTTTTTTATAATAATCGGACCGTAGTATTTGTTATTACACTTTCACAAATATAATTGATCGTGCTGATCTTCTTTGTGTCTTAAAAGTGTCCGACGCATTGCCTAGGCGTGCATATATATATATATATATATATATATATTTTTATTTCTTGTTGTATTTTCGAATTTTGCTTGTTGAGTTTATCCTCTGATACAAATTACATACAAAACTTTCACATTTTAAAACAATGCTGTAATTAAATAAAGATGAGATATGTAACATCATAAAATAAAAAAACAAAAAAAAACAATACATTCATAAAGTAAAGCGTGGTCCACGTATCAAAATCAGAATTCTATAAATATTGAAACAGGATGTAAAATGGAAAAGAAAGGGAATGGGCGTAAGCTATCCGACGCACTATATATACTACGTGCCTGAATTCATTTCAATCATCCCCACCAATCCACCCTCTTCCAATTCCCCTCTGCAATACTTTCTCTCCCAAAATTTCTGCAACAAAATCCATCCCAAAACTTTGAGCATTGAGGGCGCCCACCATATAATATATAATATATAATATATAATCAATTAATTTATTATACTGACTTCTGCCGGTACTTTGATCACTCCTCCATTAATTAATTGCTGCCGGTACTTTGATCACTCCTCCATTAATCAAGGACCAACTCTCTTGGGGAGAGCATGGAAACCATATTCTAGGGTTTTCTTCATCCAAACAACCATGGCAGATATTATTGACCCTGATGGATGGGATTCTTGGGAGAAGAACGTGTAAGAATATATCATTGAAGCAAACATATATATATATATATATATATATATATATATATATATATATATATATATGTTTTCCTTCTCTTTCTTCATTCTGTTGACTCCTAATTTCGACAAAAACTTCTTCTTCTTAATCTGCAGGAATGATATTACATTCGGAGAATACAATTGTTCAGGTCCCGGTTCATACCAGCTAGGATGTGTTGTGTGGGAAAAGACAGTTTCTCCAATGATGGCTGAAAACTTTGGAAGTATTGAATTCATTGATGCTGATGGATTGCCGACCAGCCAGGCATAACCCCTGTCCAGATTAATGGAAATTATACGATTCAATACGACGGAAATACAGCGTGCATCATATCTTGTAATGATATTCATGTAATAATCTATATTTGTATTATGACATTATTAATAATATATTCGAATTGAATAAAAGATAAAATGATTTATCTATTATTCAAATTGATTTATATTGATTTTGTGATTCAAAGACTTGATTGTGTTCACACACTAATCTCAAGTTATATACTGCAAATACATTATTGGAATGATTTGTTTACTTGTGTTATTATTATTGTAACGACCCGGCCCGGATTTACCCAATTACCCGAATCCGAATCGCTCGGCCATGACCCGAACTAGAAAAGTTCGAATCACGAAGCCTTCTACTGCTGGAAATCAGAAACTAAATCGATACAAATGTTTATTCCATAATAGTAATAATACAACAACGTCTTGAGAATATAAAAGTACGACTATTAGGATGCAACCGTAATTATTACCTCACCTTAAAAAAATATCAAAAAAGAGACAATATAAATGTTCCCTTTCCTGAAAAGCGTGACTTACTCCCACCAACACTCGATTGTGGAAAATAATAATCAATACTCTGCACGTTACTCCACACGTCTCCTCCGACCAGTCTAGCTAGGGTAGTGGCTAAGCGGTGCTTGTACACCTTCCTCGATACTGGACCTTATTTGAAAAATATATCAACTAAAGGAGTGGGCACAAATGCCTGTAGTTAGCGATGTCTCAAGATCGAGAGGAACTAAGGAAGCCACTTAGAAAGCCTCCAGAGTTCACTATTGTTAGTTTGAAAATAATGATGTGCATACTGAAAATATATGCATTGAATAATGCATGCTATCTGTACTAGAAATGTCTAATTGAAAATTAGAATGAAACATAACTGAAAATAATAATAATTGTATTGAAATATTATTATGCTGGAATAAAATAAGTAACCAATACTCAAATGAAATTCTGTAAATAATGATACGGTTCTAATCTGTGTTCCTAGAAGGAACTCTGAAACTGTCTGAGGTTGCAGACCGGATTTCCTGACCGGCTCCGGCATATAAAACTGTACTCCTTATTATTAACCAGGAGCAGAGACTGATGCCGGGGATTCTCGAGAACTCACTGCATTGAATCTGAAATCTGATTTCTCCCTACTGACCGGGAGTGGGGTGTTTGTGTGGAGAACCGTAACATTATTAAACTATCACTGTATGTATTTATCTGTCTATAGTGCCTTTTATTCTGAATATTATGTTACTGCAAATACACCATGCTTTCTGTCAAAATTGTAAAACTTTTTGTTAATACATGTCTGTCTAGAAATCTGTTATCTTCTGAAAATCCACTGTTTTATAGAATATTAGTGATAGCTCTGGAAATTGACGTTAAGTTCTTAAAGAAAGGATTTTCATCCATATTTCTAAAACATATTCATAAGAAATAGCGTTGGTTCAGTTTTCATAAAAACTCTTTCAGTACTTATAAAGTTTTTTAACCATTCATACATCTTGAATATATAATATAATCTATGTGTTCATATATATTGACTATATTCAAAACCTTGCATTTGACAATTCTCAAGTTACATAAGAATAAAATGATAATTCGTCCCCTAGCACATAAAATATCATAAAGAACTTAAAAACACATAAACCAAGCGTATTTGTTATCTATAACTATACAAATTTATATGTTTACTAGAAAGCCACCTCTACTGCGGTGTTAGTTTTTATGTTCTGATATATTATGTTTCTTGTAATGATGCTCAGTCATTTATTTAATTATTCTAAAATTGTAGAGATCGTTTAAATAAATCATTCAACAATGAAATGCTTGAAAACATGAAATGCTAAAAAAATACTCTTGATACTACGACACTCCTTACCTCGAATTCAAAGCGACAAATCCATATTTGGAACAATACGTCATAACTCGATTTCTTATTCCATTTTCTTCAAAACACAACAAAATTGTTCTTCTCTTTATGCTTGCTACTTGATACGTAGATAGAGTTCCAAGCCCTTATCTTCTTTTCTTCTTCCACTATTTTCTTTCTTCTTCCTTCTATTTTCTTTTTCTTTGCATTCCTCCCTTACATGGATAAAACTCTCAATTCCTCTTTTTCTCTTTCTTTTTTCTTCCCTAAAGCGTACGTCGGCCTCTCCATATTTCTCAGCACATGTAACTATCCAAAGACTTAAGTGATACATTACACTATTCTAACTCCTAATATTAAGTGAAGAAATAAATGGTCCACATTAAATAAGATAAATATATGTTATTATTATTTATTGATAATACAAAACTACAAAAATAGTACATGTTTCCTTTAATTTATTTTTTATTTAGAGTTAATTTTCACCTTCAGGTTAAACACGGGTAATACAAACAAAATTGGTTCAGGATATTACAATTATAGATTTACATAACATTACATACGAGATGGAAGACACAACCCCTGCAGCCATGGTAGCTCTTATCGCGCGTAAAATGTCGGCGGTGAATCCTTTTTTTTTTTTTTAACAGCGAAAAGATTTATTTATTAATAGAGAGTCTCATCCTAGCAAGGTGCTAGATATGGCACAAAATCAAGTAGCAACACAAAATTACATAAGAGGATTATTTCTCCATGTCGTCCAATCGAAACTATTATTTGTATTTCTACCTATTATCCAAGTGAAACTACGACTTTGAATATATGCAAATAGCTCTTCGACGGTCGAAACCTTTTAATTAAAGACGATATTGTTCCTTGTGCACCATATGTTCCATAAACTTATTTTTTTGATTGCCTTGAGAACACATTAAGGGACCTACTAAAATTAAGAATTACTAGCTAGGCGATTCAAAGCTTTAATGATTCTAAAAGAAAAAGAGCATTATTGAAAAGGTTTACGTATTTCTTTTTGTGAAAAATCGATAATGAAAGGTAGTCATATTAATTGATCAGCTGGCATCTTTAATCTTTATCTTTACACATGTATAACTTCTTCTTTTTTTTTTTTTTTTCCGGAAACGAAAGGATAACACATCACACGCGTCCCAAGCGGTGTTCGAACCCTGGACTTTCCACTGGGATCCAGGTTAGACCCTAGTGAATTACCACTGTATGTACTCGAGTACTACACATGTATACTTTTATCCATCAAATGTTAATATTTTTCAAGGGTGAACTCGTTAGAATTTAATAGGGAAAATAGTATGAGACCTGAAATTACTGCACATCAATACACACAATTCAATTAAATATACTATTACGATTGTATTTACATTATTTGTAATTAAATAGAGCTTTTTTTTGTTTGAGAAATTAATAGAGCTATATAGAGATTTATTAGTATAAGGGGATCGGAGAAATCTATTAACCTTTAGGTTTCTGGATTATGTATATTTATACCATGACATTGTAACGATGAAAGAGACACAACAATTGTTTATGTTATTTGTCATTATTTGTCATTGCATCAGAGTCACATTACTGCTAAAAAAATAGAGGAAAAAGAAACAAAGCATAGTAGAAGAATTTGATCACCGTGAAGAAAAAAAAGTCAGCATAATCGCTTTTCAAATTCGGGGTTTAACGGTTGGTTTTCGGTGCAGATCATAGTAGAAGAAATTGATCACCGCGAGAAGATGATCGTTTCGGTACTAGCCGTTCTTTTTTCGGTAAGTTTTCATTCCTAGCCCTAATTATAGATTCGTCCGTTCTTGAGAAAAATCTGAGATTTTGGTGAATTAGAGGATTGGCTAATCGTAGCTTGTCGTTTAATTTTCATAGGATATTCGTAGAGGTGTGACGATGCAGAAATCGTCACGATGGCGTTGCGGTGTTTGTGCTGTGGATATCTGGCTTGTTTGTGAGTAGTTTGTTTGTATATTAGCCGGAGATAGGCGGCGGCGAGAGGAAGACGGTGAGATGAGTTTGCTTTTACAGAGCTTTGGCCTGTTTTTTGTGTATTAGAATGTCCTTGATTAGGTTACACAAGACTTCCTTTTATAGGAAGATTAGACTTAGGGTGAAGCAAAAGATCGGGCGAAGCGGCAGCCTTAGTCACTAGTCTTAATAGCTAAGCAAATACTAAATATCTAACAGCAAGTGGTTAAAATATCCAGGCGGCGACCCTTTGTGGTCGCCAAGGTCGCCAGCTTCGTGGTATGGCCTTCGCCCCCTGTTTTCTTCTCAAGTCTTGTGCGGCCCTTGGAGAGCCTTGTGTCCATGGTCGCCCACGGGCCCCCTAGCTCTGACGAAGCTCTAGGAAGGGTCGTTGGCGGTGACCTTAATTTTAATACCATTCGACGTCGCCGAAGATGTAGTTTTATAATTGTACTCCCTTTATTGTAGAGGCTCTTGAAAGTTTTATATTCAATCACCCTTTGGCACATTTTCAAGCAAGTCAAGACAAGCAATGTAAATGCATAAAGTAAGTGCACAGGTAGAGAACACAAAGAATTTGACCATACTAAAGGTCTATCTACAAAAGAGATATCCATTTCAACAGGTACTTACAAAAAGCTATAAAAGAAAATTGAAGCTCAAAGCATAAAGTAACCCAAGATGATAAGAGGCTTGGCCTAGAATGCTACCTTTTGAGAAGACAGGTTGGCGAGCCCGGTTCAGTGATATTGTGTCCCTCTCTGCACCAAAAAAAGAAGAAAAAACACGGATTCCCAAATACCAAATCATAAATCGAATCACAAACTGAAATCGACCCCTGCTACTCAAGATCTTCATTAAAAGCTCAACAAAATTTGTTGCTCTCGCATGACAACCATTATTGAAAACGCTCCTTATTCATGAGACTTTTTTCAATAAAAAAACATGGGGCTAGTGAAATACAGACCGAACTATTAAATGAACAATGTCAATTGACAAAAACAATGTCCCCAAAAAACGGTAAGAGCAAATGGTCACAATAAGCGACCTAATATACTTTTACACTACTGTTATTTATGATATATGATCTATTAATTGATATAAATCTCACCATCATAACCTTTTGGCACTGACATTTCCGATTTCTTTTAGAAGTATGAAAGTGGAAGAAGTGGAAAAGCGATTCATGTGACCACCATGAGCTTGAGATTTGCAGAAATTGAGGGAACAAAACCTACGGTGATACACCTTCCTGCTTTCTTCTTTACTTTCGCTCCCATCAGATTGATACTACAAGTGCCAAACATGACATGAAAAATAAAAAGCAACTATAATACACATCTAGGTTGATAATTTTTTATTGATTGTGTGGATGATCAAATAGATTAGATGAATAGTCTTTTTTAAAATAAGGTTGGTAATTGATGATGCTGAATAATGCAACACCGATAAATCTGGGTCACGTATAATCTAAAGATGAGCTGTAAAGGAATCGAACAGCTGTAACTGTGTAAAAGATGGTGTTTTTGGTGTCTTATGGCTGAGTCCAAGAATGTATCTTGGATTGCCTACGTATCCTGTGTGAATGTCCAGGAATCAAGCCTTACGTAGTTCCTGGAATGATGTATTTATAGGCACATGTCCCTCTTCTGCCCTAAGTTTGGGGCGGTTAGGTCTATTGACATAAATACCCTTAAATGGGCCTTGCCTTCCTGCTCAAGTAACCGGCTGGGCGGTGGGGCCCTGGTGTCTGGACAGGAAGTCTTGGTCTCGACTCGATGCATGTCGATGTGGATGATCGAGGTAGGACACCTGCAGGATCTGCCTGTTGTTGTAGTCTTCGCCTGTATGTCTCGTATTCGATCCGACACGTATAACTAGCATGGACTTTTCCACATGATAGCTGGACCAACCAGATTATTCCACGTGGAGGGGTGAAATCCCGTATCGTCATAAGCCCCCCAGATCGGAGGGAAGCTCATCTCGAATGCTGAGATCGGATCTGAAAATTTGAATAATCTTACCGATATGTGATCTTTTTTAGGTGGGAATACAGCTGTCCCTTCTAGCCGATGCAGGCCGTCGTGGGATGACGTCACACTGTCAGCATTAATTGGTGTGGGAAACGAAGCGTCTTTTATTGGTCCACACGGGGATTTGGTCCTTGATTCTCGCGCTTTCACTCCTATAACTGCCCCAAAATCCCACCCTTTCAAATCATTTGGAGATTTGCTTAGAATAAAAGGAGCCCAAGACCCTGGAGTTTCTCATTTGTCATTCCAATCTTCTGCAAAACTCAGTTTCTTAGCCGAAAACTCAAGTAAGCCCTAATCTTACTTAAATTTTCCTTCTTATTCTTGTTTCTAGCATCTCTTTCCCAAGTCCATGTCTAGTAGTGAGAGCGATTCTCAAAATAGGGAAGAGATTGTTGCAAAGAAGAGGAATCCTCTGAGGAAACGGTTTCTGAGCATCCAACCGCCTCCGGTGAAAGAGCTACCGGAGAAGAAGAAGAGGGAGGAGAAGAAGAATCATCCCCTCGACCCGCTACCAAACGTCAAACGAGGATGAGAGGCCAAGGGCCATATGGGTGCATCTCCAATCTGACCCCGGAGAAAGCCAAAACCATTTGCATACGATACGGCATACCCTATTCCTCTTCAAACATCAAGGTATCGCATGGTCAATTCCAGTTTGCTTGTGACCCTCCTCCCAGATTCTGCGCCATATACGAGGAACAATTGAAGGAGGAGTTGAGGTTTCCCTTCGACCCGTGTCTCATAGAGGTTCTCCGATATTACAAAATTAGCGTCCCACAACTTGCTCCAAATGGAGTAAGAAGCGTCATGGGATTCGTGCTGGCGTGTCGAATCGCCAAGGTCGAGTTCTCGGTTCGATTATTCCGTCACTACTATGCCATCCAAAGTCTGCAAGATGCGGGATGGTACACTTTTCAGAAGCGTCCTCTCACGCCGGAATTCGTGAGAGGGTGACTTCATCCTGTGGTGAGTGGAGCCCCGCTTTTTTTCTTTATTCGACACGGGTTTGTGGACATCGATCTCAGACTTGGTATAACAGCCTCGAAATGGCATGACAGGCTCGGCCCGATACCACGGCGGGTGTGGGGCTATCGAGATCGCTCACCCCGACATCGCCACTCGAAACCTGCATTCACTATATCCCTTTGCTGACATCGAGACAGCTGGCCTGGGCGCTTATCTGGAGCTCGATGAAGATGTTCGAGTGTTGTGTAGGACACTTATTTACTCTGTCGAGCTGTTACACTTATGTGTTTTGCATTTTTTACTTCATCTATTTCTTTTAGACTGTATTCTGATGTTGAAATTTCTCTGTACACAGTGGAATATTTCTCAAAAATGGACGCTCTGGGCAAAATGCCCGATCCCAAAACTACTGACCCGAAGAGAATCCAAGAACTGGCCGGTATCAGGTCGAAGACTCCGGCTCAGGCTTCTGTACCTGGCAATGTGGTTTCTGGAGGTCAGGGAACTCCAGCTCGAGCTCCCACTCCTGCATCGACGTCAGATATTCTGAGGGGTCAACCCGACGATGCCCAGGTGACAGAGCAGACTGACGCGGACCTCGTCCCGAGGAAACGATAAAAGACGACCGCTGTAAAGCATGGGATCGGAAAAGAGGCTCGCAATCTTCCTCCTCAGACTTCAGGTGGGGTCAAGGCTCTCCCTGCCATGAGCCTCGCCGAGATGGAGGCCATGACCCCTGAGGAGCTAAGTGAGTATCACTTGAAAATCATTCGAGCGGTAAGTCTTTACTCTTTTTAGCAATTTTTTTAAACCTTTTGTCGATTTTGGATCTCGAATTAACCTTACTTTCTTTGTAGGCTCGGTTGACGACCAAGGTGGCTATAAGTAAGATCGAGTCTCCATCCGCGCTATGGAGGAGCAGAAGGAGACCATAGCCTGTCGACATCCGACATCGAGAAGCGAAGGCTAAAATCAACAATTTGGATGATCGGCGTGCCAAGCTTGAATCTGATTTGGCTGCCTCCCGAGATGAATTGTCGAAAGCTCGCAAAGACGTGTCCGTTCGGGAAGCCGAGATGGAAAAGATGAAGTCGGAGCTAGCACACGTGAGATCGGAGCTTGACGGGACAAAAGCCGAATTGGCGGGGGCCATCAAAGCTCGTAACGACCTTCAATCTCTCCTTGACGGTTTAACAACTCGTATGGAAACCGCTAAACTGGATTTCCTGGCTTCAAAGGAGCTTGAAGATGACCTGACGTTGTTGATGACTCATGGGATGAAGGAAGGATTCACCATGGCTCTTGATCAAGTCAGAGAAGTCGATCCAAACTTTGAAGTATCCGCTATTGCGAAGCCCTACCTGTATGATCCCGAGGCCATTCCTCGTTACGGACGATACTTCAAAGAATTCAAGGCCGGCATCTCCCTGTATGAGAAGTACGTGACCCCTGCCCTGGAGGGAGATGGAACAGAAAATGTCGAATCGAATGAACAAATCGATCCCAATGCTTCGACCTCAAACCAGCCTGCCACTTGATGCTATTTTCTCTTTAAGTAACTTGATTCGATTTGGTTGTAATAACTTTGACATTTTTATTTGTTTGAACTTGCATTTCATTGATTCGACCCTGTAAACTTGAAGCTTTCCAATTTGCATTCTGTTTTTTGTGTTTACATCTATACTTTTCCATTGAATGTTTTTTGTCTTTTACTGATCGTTTGTCTAGGGCGTAGTCCTTTTGAACTAAATTCCCTTGCAAATGTTGCCTTGTGGGGTGTAGTCCTTTGGACTTAATTCCCCTGTGGCCCCTCGAAGTGTGGCATGAGTTCATGACTCATGGTACACTTAGATACGAGTCGATCTAGCACTGTACTGCCTTATTGGCTTGACTTGGCTGGTCGGAGCTCGATTCGACTATCTTGCCTCGTCAGGCTTGTAAGGACATCGAATTATGAAATCCTTGCTCGATTGTGGCACATCGTGGTGCTCATGATCTGGTCGAGCTAGGTATCCATCGTGGGATCTTCCGACCGCCTCGCATCGGGGCTTATTTGAAGGTCGGGAGTGATTTAAGCTCTGTCAATGACTTGGCTTTATTCACCATTTTGTTCTAACTCCATCGTGTCGATGGGTCGTAGCTCGAAAGTGATGTAAGCATTGTCAGTGACTTGGCTTTATTCACTACTTTGTTCTAACTCCATCGTGTCGATGGGTCGTAGCTCGAAAGTGATGTAAGCATTGTCAGTGACTTGGCTTTATTCACTACTTTGTCGAATTCTGGTGTCGAGGTCGAATTTTACGCTTTTTCTTCTGCCCCCCTTTTCTTTTTGACATGAGATTGTAAATTCAGCATAATTAAAAAAGAAAATTTGCTTGAATATAAAACGTTGAAATCAAATGTCATATCGACTTGTTACAAACAATTAGGAAAGCAAAGTTGCAAATGTCGTAAAGTGAATGCGATTTAAACATCGTATTTTCTGAGGTTGGTGGCGTGCCAAGTTCGAGGTACCGTGCTTCCATCCGACCTACCCAATCGAGCACGATCCTTTAGGATGCACCTTCGTAATTTTATATGGACCTTCCCAATTCGGCTCGAGCTTGCCTATTGGGTCTGTCTCTTTGGCCTCATTCTTTCTCAAGACGAGATCCCCACTTGGAAGTATTTGTACTTCACCTCGCATTATAATAATTGTGAGAACTTTCTTTTATAATTGGCCATTCAATACGCCGCAACCTCTCTCTTTTCTTCGATATTATCTTTCTCTTGAAGCAGGTCTGTAGCGTTTGTCTCAACGTTGTATGCCAAAACTCGAGGTGAGGATAGTCCGATCTCAGAGGTATCATCGCCGCATCCATAAGCCATGGCAAAAGGAGTCTCTTGTGTGGCGAATTGGGTGCTTTATTCGATATGACCACGTAATACTTGGTAATCGAGTCGCCCAATCCCGACCTTCATCTTCTAGTCGCTATTTCAAACCGAACTTGATCTGCCTGTTAGTCTGCTTGACCTAACCACTGGATTGAGGTCGGGCCACTGAGGTGGTTCGATGTTCGATCTTGAATTCCTTGAGCCAATCCTGCACTCGGTCATCTAGAAATTGAGTCCCATTATCAGATATCAGATACTTAGGAATTCTAAATCTGCACAAAACCATTTTCCCATAGAAACTTCTTGATGGTTTGAGCTCTGATATCAGTAAGAGCTTTGGCTTCAACCCACTTCGTGAAATAATACACTGCTACTACAACATACTTGAAATTACCCGGAGCTCGAGGCAGAGGTCCGACTATATCGACCCCCCATTCATCAAACGGCCATACCGATTCGATGGCATTCATTTCTCGTGCTTGCTGGTGGGTCACCACATCGTGTACCTGGCAAGCCCTGCAACTCATAACTAATCGATTGGCATCTTTTTGCATGGATGGCCAGAAATACCCTGCCAGTTTGCATTTCATTGCCAACATTCAAGCCCCGCAATGGTTACCACAGACCCCTCGATGTATCTCTTCAAGTAGGTAAGCCCCCTCATCTTCCGATGCGCATCACATCCAAGGTGTTACAAATGATTTTCGATAAAGGACATAGTCGAATAGGGCATACCTGGAGGCTTGTAGCCGGATCTTTCTGGCTTGAGACTTGTCAGACGGGAGAATTCCATCCTTCAAGTACAGAGCTATCGGGTCCATCCACGTCGATCCCTGAACCACTGGTTGCACATCGACTTCATTGTAATTCCGCTCTGCCAACATCTCCACCAGAACCTTCTTTTTCGATTTGAAATTCGACGCGAGTTTAGACAACGCGCGTCGGCCCTCTCTTGTTCTCATTTGCGTGGTACCTGTTCGATGCGAACTATTTTGAATTTCAACATTAACCCCTGAACAACTTTCAGATAACTCTTCATTGATTCTTCCTTAGCCTCATACTCACCTCGTATATGGTTTACCACAAGCTGAGAGTCGTTGTATACCAAAAGATTCTCGACCCCCAACTTCGATGCTAGCTTCAAACCCGTGATCATGGCCTCATAATCAGCTTCGTTGTTAGTGGCTTTGAACTCGAATCGAAGTGCATATGGGAACTCTTCCCCTTTCGGGCTAACCAGCAATAAACCAGCTCCAGCTCCTTCTTTACTCGAGGCACCATCGACGTGGATGGTCCATTGTTCTTCTAATGACTGCTTTTCTTGCTCCAATTGAATCGATAACCCTTCGGCTAGGAAGTCCGCTAAAGCTTGACCCTTGATGGCGGTACGTGGTAAAAACTCGATATCATACTCTGCTAGCTCGACAACCCACTTTGCTAACCGACCCGATGTCTCGGGCTTTGTCAGAATTTGCTTCAAAGGTCGGGTCGCTGACCACAAAGAATGGGGTGTGCTTGAAAATACGGCTTCAATTTCCTTGATGCATGGACGCACCCAAAGCCAACTTTTTGGCGGTGTATATCTCGATTTCGCTCCATGCAATGCCTTACTTACAAAATAAATTGGAATCTGCCCTTGATCTCCCTCTCGAACCAACACTGCGCTCACCGCCTCCTCACAGATTGCCAGATAAACTAAGAGTTTCTCTCCTTCTCGAGGTGAGGACAGTGTCGGCAAATCAGATAAATACTCTTTCAGGTCGTCGAACGCTCTCTGACACTTCTCATCCCACTGGAATGGACTTGCCTTCTTCAGTATCCTGAAGAAAGGCAGGGCCCTCTGTGCTGATATCGACAAGAAACGACTGAGGGCAGCCATCCGACCCGTCAATCGTTGAACTTCCTTTACGTTACGAGGTGCGGGCATGTTTTTCAGAGCCTCGATCTTATCTGGATTAGCGTGAATCCCATCCTTTGATATCATATAGCCTAAGAATTTCCCAGATCGAACCCCGAAAGTGCACTTCTTCGGGTTGAGCTTCATTTTTGCAGCCCGCAGCATCTCGAAAACCTCTCTGACATCGTCAATAAACTGTCCTATGGACTTGCTCTTGATCAACAGATCATCCACATAAACCTCCATGTTCCGACCTATCAGTCCTTTGAAAATTTTGTTGACTGTCCGCTGATAGGTGGCCCCTGCGTTTTTCAAGCCAAATGGCATTGTCACAAAACAATATGTTCCAAACTCTGTTATGAATGCGGTTTTCTCTGAGTCCCGGGGGTCCATGAATATTTGGTAGTATCCTCTATACGCATCGAGAAAACCAAACACCTCGAAGCCCAGAGTCGAGTCGACTAACTGATCGATCTTCGGGAGCGGATACGAATCCTTGGGGCATGCCTTGTTGAGATCTGTAAAATCTACACACATTCGCCAGCTTCCATCTGGTTTTTTAACTAACACAGGGTTGGCTAACCAATCGGGGTAGAACACTTCTTTGACGATCCCAGCGATCAACAACTTGTCAACTTCTTTCTTTACCGCTTCCTTCCTCTCAGGAGCAAGGTTCCTCTTCTTTTGCCGTATTGGCTTCTTTTTTGGATCGACATTGAGTTGATGCATCGCAATATCTGCCGATAGGCCTGGCATGTCGTCCGCCTTCCACGCAAAGACATCTCTAAACTCGACCAGGAGGTCGACCAAGGCTTTCATGTCGGGGTGTGACAACCACTTCCCGATCTGGACCCCTTGGCCCTCCTCTTCCTTCCAGACACAGACCTCTTCTGTCGGGCCGACAGAGACCCAACTTCGATCCTCCTCTTCTTCCGGTATCAATTCTTCAACCAACACCTGTCCAACTCCCTTCCCTTTGATTGTGACCAAGCTACAACTCCTGGCCACCTCGATGTCTCATTTTACCTCATGGGTTCCATACCAGGTGGGGAACTTCATGCTGTTGTGGAATGTCGAGATGATGGCTCTGAGATCGTATAAAGCTGGTCGGCCTAATATCGCGTTATACCCCGATGGGGCCTTTACTACGACATAGGTCATCTCCATGGTCCGGCCTTTTCTCCGTCTCCATCGTTGTCAATAAATTGATCGACCCGACAGGGTGAATAGCTTGTCCTTTGAATCCAAATAGAGGGGTAGATAATGGCACAATATCTTCATCTTTCAACCTCATGGCTTTGAAGGCCGAGTAATAAAGGATGTTAACGGCGCTTCGCGCCTCATCGCCGACGAGACTCTCTTCACCCGACCTCGACTTATCACCGCTTCTATGACCAACCCTTCACTATGGCTGTGCGAACTCGGGATATCATCCTTGGGTCCATAACCCACTTCCGTTGTGAACCTCAATTTCTTCGACTCTCTCGATCGGTCCGAAGACTGTCGACTCGACCTAGATCATGCTCTCCTACAATGGTATTGACGTCGTACCCGACGCGGTTATCTCCGTGAGGGTCTCGATTCAAATCTTCCCGACGATCATCCCGTCGATTATCCCTGTAGTTCGGCTCAGTTGATCTATCCCGTCGCCTCTGATTGTCTCGACGCGGCGATCGATCCTTCTTCCTATTATAACTCTTTCTTTTATACTCACGACGACCTTTGGGTTCGTCCTTTTCCGATGTGTCGATCACTTCATCCAACCGTCCCTCTTGGATACAGGCATCGATATCTCTTTTTAAATCAAAACATTCCTCTGTGTCATGCCCCACATCCCTGTGATAATCGCAATACTTGTGGGTATTCTTTCTCTTCTCAGGGTCCTTGGACATTGGCTTGGATGTTCGAGCGATATTCTTCTTAATCATAATAGCCAGCACTTCTCCACGTGATCGGTTCAGAGGGATAAAATCACGCTCTTTCAGATTCCCTTTCTTCCCGAGACGATCTGTGATTGAAGCTGTTAATCGATCAAACACGTTAGATTTCCCATCATCATTTCGACCCTTTGGTTGTCCCTTGGACTAGCCTCGGGTGTCATTCCTTGAATTAAGGCCAAGTGAGATGGTGTGCAGACGCACTGCCTCTTCACCTTGGCAGAACTTATGAACTATGTTTACACATTCGTCCATATCATTTGGAATCTTCTTGGAGAGCTTGTCGTACAGTTTCATATTACGCAGACCTCCAACAAAGGCATTAACCTGCAGCGCATCGCTGGCGTTATGCACTTTCATGGCCTCGAGGTTGAAACGCCTCATAAAATCAATGGTCGACTCCCCTTTCTCTTGCTTGATATTCATGAGGTGGGTGGCACTGAGATGGAACTTCTTGTTTCCAATGAAGGCATCTCGAAATTTCTGGCCTAACTGTAAAAAAACTTAAGATCGACCCGGGACGCAGTTTGTGGAACCATTCTCGAGCTCGACCTGTGAACAACGTGTCGAAGGCACGACACTTCATGGCATCGTTTGCGTTTCTCAACCTCATCAATGATATGTATCGGTACAAATGATCCTCCGGGTCTGTGGTTCCGTCGTAGGGTTCCATTTTCGGTGGCTTAAACGACTCTGGCATCGTATATATCTCGATTTCTAGGCTAAAAGGCGACTCGAGCCATTCTGTCATCGGCTCTTTCCCTACGATACGGTTGAACTCGTTTCGGATGCTCTCTTCGACCTATTGCTGCTGCTTTTCATTCTCTGGGCGCTTCCTGGTTATATTGATCTCTACTTCATCCACACGCTCTTCCTGAGGTCCAAAGGTCTCTTCCTGGCTATTTCGGCTTTCCTTCCGACCCCGTGGGTCTAACAGGTGTTCTTCTGGGGGATTACAAATTCCCTTACCTATAAACGCCGACGCCACCACTCTTTTCAGGGCGTCTTCATCTAAGGATGCTAAGTGATCGCCCATGTCTTGCAGCTGCGGGGGAAGCTGAGGCCTAGGCGGATCGGCCACTGCGGGTCTAGATCCAGTGGGGACTTCTTGAATCGAAAGGACCCTCTTTGGATCCATGTATGTCTCGCTTCTTCGACTCACGGGTTCTTGCTATTCGTCGGCTTCTTTCTTGCTGGTGGAGCCATTGCGAAATCTTTACCAACTCACCGGTAGAAGGCCCTCCTTCTAGCGCCAAAATGATGATGCTGAATAATGCAACACCGATAAATTTGGGCCACGTGTAATCTAAGGATGAGCTGTAAAGGAATCAAAGCAACAGAATCGTGTAAAAGATGGTGTTTTTGGTGTCTTATGGTGAGTCAAAGAATGTATCTTGGATTGCCTACGATCTCGTGTGAATGTCAGAATCAAGCCTTACGTAGTTCTGGAATGATGTATTTATAGTACATGTCCGTCTTTACGCCCTAAGTTTGGGGCGGTTAGGTCTATTGACATAAATAATTTAAATGGGCCTTGCCTTCCTGCTCAAGTAACCGGTGGGCGGTGGGGCCCTGGTGTCTGGACAGGAAGTCTTGGTCTCGACTCGATGCATGTCGATGTGGATGATCGAGGTAGGACACCTGCAGGATCTGCCTGTTGTTGTAGTCTTCGCCTGTATGTCTCGTATTCGATCCGACACGTATAACTAGCATGGACTTTTCCACATGACAGCTGGACAAACCAGATTATTCCACGTGGAGGGGTGAAATCCCGTATCGTCAGTAATGATCAACGGCGAGAGTCGTCAAAAGACAAAATTGTCCTTCTGGCCCCTTCTCCCTAAAAACAATCAATTGTAATCGTTTTTTCAGTATATAGGAGTCTAAATCGACAATTAAGATGGACGTCCATCTCAATGAAGTGTATTTTCTTTAAGTCCATTGTAAAGTGCATGCCGCTAGCGTCACAACAAACTTTTACATCATTGACATTGACCAGACTCTTTCAATTAATGAGTTTAGTGGCATATGTTGTGGCCAAATGTTAGACGCGGTAGGGAGACCGTATGCTTTTAAAATACAAAAGTGATAGGTCATATATATATATATATATATATATATATATATATATATATATATATATATATAGTAATAAGATGCTATCTCACTACGACACTAACGGTAATGTCATGTTGTGACATTATCAATCTTGTTGTGACAGTATGGTTACTCCTCAAATACGTGATTAAAAGATTCATAAAACACATTTAACAAAGTCCATTTGAGTTCTTAAACAATAGGATCTTTTCACATCATTTGAAAATGAAATACGACAACAAATAGGTTGTCAAAATAATAGCAGAAGGTTAAAAGATCCCACTATCGCCAAAAAAAAAAAAAAAAAATTAATAAAAACAATAAAGAATCCGAAACAATGATCGATGTCCCTTAAATTCAAAAGCAGGATTTTAAAAAAATACATTATATTAAGCGGGTAAAATTTTGGGTACTAGCGGTGTGCAACACTGGGCTACCATTCTATTTCAATTTTTGCAGCGCACAATAACCATCCCGCAATAGTATTTTCATTTTTTGCAGCGTGTAAAAACATGTTGCCATAACTACTTTTTTTTTTGCGGCGTGTATGGCATGCTGCTTATAAAATTATCCGCAGCAGATATATAATAGCACGGTGCAAAAACATTATATCAGCAGCGTATGCCGCTAATTAACGCTGCCAAAACACAATTTTCTTGTAGTTAAATACAACTAACAACTACAAGATGATATTAGGTGATGATTTAATACAAAATTTTAAAGATAAACCTATCATTTAATTTCTTATATATGTAGTGAAAATTAGTTCAAAGAGATGGAAGAAGACAGCGGAACATGGGAAATGGGGCCCAAGTTTTTTTGAAAAGAAAATAGAAAAAAATAAAATTAAAAAAGCAAGCAATGTGTAGGTAGGAGCTCTGGAGCTGTCAACTTTTTGCAGGATTATTGAAAGGAAGTGGCAAAATTGCCCTGGAGGCTGGAGGTAAGAGTGACCCCAATGGGGGGATTTATCCTCCCTCTGAAACTAATATACTGAAAGAATCCTACCTTTAGTTAGCATGATGCCCCAACCCAACCCCTATCCCTAAATAAAACTAAGCGCTCCCTAAATATATGAAAGCTCTCTTAATATGAACGAAGAATACCATTTATCTCTTTTTTACCCAATAAATTAATTTCACACATCAATATCATTTATATAATAATGCGTTATGTATCAAGTAATGACACAAGACAACTGAGAGATCACAAATGTGATATACATCATTGAAAAAAAAATTATATATACTATTTTTTCCATAAAAAAAAATTAATCTGTCCAAATATTTATTTTTTTATTTTGAACTCTTTTTGTGTACAAATACGACATCTTTTTATTTTTTTACCGTTGTGCGACGTATTCAAATATCACTTTGTAAGCACAAAATATTTTTAAAGGGATGTATAGAGGTTGCTTATTGGAGTGAATTATTTTTGGGTGTTGAAAAATCAGAATCAGAATCTTAAAAGCGGTGTGTTTGAAGGGTATCATTGGGAGTCACTCTAACATTCTTGCCCATACCAAGAGCCAAATTTATCTACACTGAGTTCATTTCGAACTCAACCCTTCCGGATCCACTAAATGTACTATGTCCCTTCAAAAATATAAGTCCGTTTGATTTTATGGTTTCACTCATAATATAAATTAAATTAAAATGCCAATTAATGAAGCGTTTATTGCATTATTCTTCATTTTTCCTCTTGATCATCAATAGACCAACTTTTCATTACTTTTTTTTTGATCCCATAATATACATTTATATAGAATACCAATGAAGTGTTTATTGCATATTTTTTCTCTAATTTGTTATCAATTGACCAAGTTTTCATTACTTTACAACTATCATGTTAATCAGGTCCGGACTGGCATTTTTGAACTTTAAAGTCAAGATCTCGAATTTGGTCTTTTAGTTGAACTTATTATTTTTTTAAACATACTTATTGCGTTTTTAGATCTATAAATATAAAATTCAATTTATTGATAGCTTCAAAACATGCCTACAAAGTAGTTTTTTTCTATAGTTTTCCAAACAAAAATTAATAAAACTTGTTTGTATGTCTAATTTTTTTGGGTCAAATAAATTTTATCGACTTTTATCGATTGGAGAAAAAAATTTGGGCATTTATAAAAAAAAAAAAAAAACATATTATATTAGGTTGGATGATCGATGAATCTATACTAATTATATTTTCTTTTAGTAAACACGTATGCCGCCTCCTCCCGCACTGCGTTGAGACGGGCTGCCTCTCTCCTACTCATATTAGGTCGGCCCTGATGTTAATGATAGTTTTATCTTTAAAATAGTATATAACACTCATCTATTTTGTAAATCGTGTGATAAAAGAAAAATTACTTATATTTTGAGATTTTAAGAAAGACGTAATTGGAACGTAATTTGTTGAGTTAATATGTATTTCAAAAGTTTTGTAGTTCATATTATATATCTACCACAAACCAAAAAATTCATTGATCAGAATATTTATTATTTTCAAATAACTTTTTTGATAGTTTTTCAAAGGACTATTTATGCTTTTTCCTATTTAAAATGTGCTGCCGAGAACGGCTGTCTGGTACAAGAACGGATGTTGGGACAAAGAACCTGTACGATAAAAGGAAATTAAAAGGGAAAAGCAGAAAAAAGAAAAAGAGAAACTTTCTATTAATGACTTCAGCCTAACAGCAACAACAATACGGACAAATTGGACATTACATTATAAACAATTTTTTTTGGGCACAATTATTACGTACATAGTTTAGCATGTTACCTTTGTCGCTGAAAATGAGTTTTTTTTTTTTTTTTTTTTTTTTCTCCGAAAAAAATTTGTTCCACAAAAAATATCAATTTAGAATACAAATACATTATTTAGAGAGCGACTACAGTCATTCATGACTTACATACAAATAGCAAAAGTAAGAATTCACTCTCTCGATCCGAAAAAAATACACTAAAATTTATACGATGTATATAGTTGCCTCTTCTTAATTTTTTTTTTTATTTGCTTTAGAAATTTTATCGCTTCTTACCTCAGAGATCACGCGTCCGCGCGACTACTGATCAGAGTTCTTTTCAATTCAGTTTTTTATCTCTCAGTTGAAAATATATATAAATAATTACACGCGTTGGATCATTTTTTTAGTAAACCATAAATAATGTGTATAATAATACATCTAATTAGTCTTTTTTAACCTCGCTAAACCGTAAACAATTTGAAAAAAAAAAAATAACTACACCATATTAATTTTCTTTCTTAAAAAACATAAAAATTTCAATTTCTTCGTCGACCTGTAAGTAAAAGAGGAAACTAATTAAAGTTGTTGATCCTAATCAAACTCAATCAATTTGTCGGTAACTTTACTCTCCTCGTAAGAAGAAGAAAAATCATGATCACTGCGGCAGAAAGGCTTGGCGATTCGCAAATTCAAATCATCAATTGGGATTTTCTAAATAGCTCATTTTCTAGTATTAGCTGCAAATTTTGAAGCCAACAATGTTGTGCTAAGATGTTGTCGAGCAATATTATCGGTAGCCCTCGTGCTCTCATAGCTTGCGGCATTTTCTTCATCAATCTTGCGAGTAATAAAATTCCCTTGCCTAGCCAATTGCTCTGCAAGTTTCCTCCTTTATGCCGTCTCCATTCTTCAATTCTTGCCGTTAGAGAGGGCCAATAACCAGCAGTAACAGTTAATTGTGTTTTATAGTACACAATGAGTAAGGATGTGTTAAATCAATCCAACGGTTGTCATTCGTTTAATATTGATCTAATAAGAACCTGACCAGATTGGGCCTTTTTTTTTTATACTAATCGAACTGTAGTATTTCCTCATTATTAGTTATTACACTTTCACAAATATAATTCTAGTCTATTTTTTTTATCTTGCATAGTTATATTGAACCATTGTGTTGATCTTTTTTTGTCTTACAAGCGTCTGACGCAATGCCTAGCTGATAAACTAGCTTGTGAAGATAAACTTGATAGCCTAGCTAGTCGTGCTTATATATTTTTATTGCTTGCTGTATTTTCCAATTTTGCTTGTTGAGATATGGTATGATCCATGTATGTGCTGAGTTTATCCTCTGATACAAATAACACACAATCCTTTCACGTTTTAAAACAAATTAAGCTGTAATTAAATAAAGATGAGATATGTAACATCATAACAAAAAAAACAATACATTCAT
This sequence comes from Gentiana macrophylla, assembly GCA_026214975.1. Lineage (NCBI taxonomy): Eukaryota > Viridiplantae > Streptophyta > Magnoliopsida > Gentianales > Gentianaceae > Gentiana > Gentiana macrophylla. Next base: position 24,229,836 of record CM047815.1, on the reverse strand, counting down.
AAAGTAAAGTGTGGTCCAAAATCCATTGAAAAGAAAGGGATGGGCGTAGCTATCAGATGCACTATATATACTACGTACATGAATTCATTTCAATCATCCCCACCAATCCATCCTCTTCCAATTCCCCTCTTCAATACTTTCTCCCCCAAAATTTCTGCAACAAAATCCATCCCAAATCTTTGAGGGCGCCCACCATATAATATATAATATAAATTAAACACCAATTATTCTATTATATATACTGACTTCTGCCGGTACTTTGGTCACTCCTCCATTAATTAATTGCTGCCGGTACTTTGATCACTCCTCCATTAATCAAGGACCAACTCTCTTGGGGAGAGCATGGAAACCATATTCTAGGGTTTTCTTCGTCCAAACAACCATGGCAGATATTATTGCCCCCGATGGATGGGATTCTTGGGAGAAGAACGTGTAAGAATATATCATTGAAGCAAATATATATATATATATATATATATATATATATATATATATATATATATATATATATATATATGTTTTCCTTCTCTTTCTTCATTCTGTTGACTCTAATTTCGACAAAAACTTCTTCTTCTTAATCTGCAGGAATGATATTACATTCGGAGAATACAACTGTTCAGGTCCCGGTTCATACCAGCTAGGACGTGTTGTGTGGGAAAAGACAGTTTCTCCAATGATGGCTGAAAACTTTGGAAGTATTGAATTCATTGATGCTGATGGCTGGATTGCCGACCAGCCAGGCATAACCCTGTCCAGATTAATGGAAATTATACGATTCAATACGACGGAAATACAGCTTGCATCATATCTTGTAATGATATTCATGTAATAATCTATATTTGTATTATGACATTATTAATAATATATTCGAATTGAATAAAAGATAAAATGATTTATCTATTATTCAAATTGATTTATATTGATTTTGTGATTCAAAGACTTGATTGTGTTCACACACTAATCTCAAGTTATATACTGCAAATACATTATTGGAATGATTTGTTTACTTGTGTTATTATTATTGTAACGACCGGCCGGATTTACCCAATTACCCGAATCCGAATCGCTTCGCCATGATGGCGAACTAGAAAAGTTCGAATCACGTGTCTTCTACCGCTTTGGAAATCGTAAACTAAATCCATACAAATGTTTATTCCATAATAGTAATAATACAACAACGTCTTGAGAATATAAAAGTACGACTATTAGGATGCAACCGTAATTATTACCTCACCTTAAAAAAATATCAAAAAAAGACACAATATAAATGTTCCCCTTTCCTGAAAAACTGTGACTTACTCCCACCAACACTCGATTGTGGAAAATAATAATCAATACTCTCTGTACGTTACTCCACACGTCTCCTCTGACAGTCTAGCTAGGGTAGTGGCTAGGCAGTGCTTGTACACCTTCCTGATACTCTGGACCTTATTTGAAAAATATATCAACTAAAGGAGTGGGGACAAACGCCTGTAGCGAGTCTGTTTCAAGATCAAGAGGAATAAGGAAGCCACTTAAAGCCTCCAGAGTTCACTATTGTTAGTTTGAAAATAATGATGTGCATACTGAAAATATATGCATTGAATAATGCATGCTATCTGTACTAGAAATGTCTAATTGAAAATTAGAATGAAACATAACTGAAAATAATAATAATTGTATTGAAATATTATTATGTTGGAATAAAATAAGTAACCAATACTCAATCAAATTTTGTAAATAATGATACGGTTCTAATCTGTGTTCTAGAAGGAACTCAAAGCTGTGAGGAGTTGCAGATCGGATTTCTGACCGCTCCGGCATATAAAGCGTACTCTTATTATTAACCGGGAGAGCAGAGGATCGATGCCGGGATTTCCGAGAACTCATTGCATTGAATCTGAAATCGATTTCTCCTCTTGACACAGGAGTGGGGTGTTTGTGTGGAGAACCGTAACATTATTAAACTATCACTGTATGTATTTATCTGTCTATAGTGCCTTTTATTCTGAATATTATGTTACTGCAAATACACCACGCTTTCTGTCAAAATTGTAAAACTTTTTGTTAATACATGTCTGCAATACAGAAATCTGTTATCTTACGAAAATCCTTTGTTTTATAGAATATTAGTGATAGCTCTGAAATTGACGTTAAGTTCTTAAAGAAAGGATTTTCATCCATATTTCTAAAACATATTCATAAGAAATAGCGTTGGTTCAGTTTTCATAAAAACTCTTTCAGTACTTATAATGTTTATTAACCATTCATACATCTTGAATATATAATATAATCTATGTGTTCATATATATTGACTATATTCAAAACCTTGCATTTGACAATTCTCAAGTTACATAAGAATAAAATGATAATTCGTCCTAGCACATAAAATATCATAAAGCAACTTAAAACATGAACCAAGCGTACGTTGTTATCTATAACTATACAAATTTATTTGTTTACTAGAAAGCCACCTCATCTGCGGTGTTAGTTTTATGTTCGATATATTATGTTTCTTGTAATGATCGCTCGGTCATTTATTTAATTATTCTAAAATTGTAGAGATCGTTTAAATAAATCATTCAACAAATGAAATCTTGAAAACATGTAATGCTAAAAAATACTCTTGATCTACGACACTCCTTACCTCGAATTCAAAGCGACAAATCCATATTTGGAACAATACGTCATAACTCGATTTCTTATTCCATTTTCTTCAAAACACAACAAAATTGTTCTTCTCTTTATGCTTGCTACTTGATACGTAGATAGAGTTCCAAGCCCTTATCTTCTTTTCTTCTTCCACTATTTTCTTTCTTCTTCCTTCTATTTTCTTTTTCTTTGCATTCCTCCCTTACATGGATAAAACTCTCAATTCCTCTATTTCTCTTTCTTTTTTCTTCCCTAAAGCGTACGTCGGCCTCTCCATATTTCTCAGCACATGTAATTATCCAAAGACTTTACATTACACTATTCTAACTCCTAATATTAAGTGAAGAAATAAATGGTCCACATTAAATAAGATAAATATATGTTATTATTATTTATTGATAATACAAAACAACTAAAATAGTACATGTTTCCTTTAATTTATTTTTTATTTAGAGTTAATTTTCACCTTCGGGTTAAAAACGGGTAATACAAACAAAATTGGTTCGGGATATTACAATTATAGATTTACATAACATTTCATACGAGATGGAAGACACAACCCCTGCAGCCATGGTAGCTCTTATCGCGCGTAAAATGTCGGCGGTGAATCCTTTTTTTTTTTTAACAGCGAAAAGATTTATTTATTAATAGAGAGTCTCATCCTAACAAGGTGCTAGATATGGCACAAAATCAAGTAGCAACACAAAATTACATAAGAGGATTATTTCTCCATGTCGTCCAATCGAAACTATTATTTGTATTTCTACCTATTATCCAAGTGAAACTACGACTTTGAATATATGCAAATAGCTCTTCGACGGTCGAAACCTTCTAATTAAAGACGATATTGTTCCTTGTGCACCATATGTTCCATAAACTTATTTTTTTGATTGCCTTGAGAACACATTAAGGGACCTACTAAAATTAAGAATTACTAGCTAGGCGATTCAAAGCTTTAATGATTCTAAAAGAAAAAGAGCATTATTGAAAAGGTTTACGTATTTCTTTTTGTGAAAAATCGATAATGAAAGGTAGTCATATTAATTGATCAGCTGGCATCTTTAATCTTTATCTTTACACATGTATAACTTTTTTTTTTTTTTTTTTTTTTTTTTTCCGGAAGCGAAAGGATTACACATCACACGCGCGCGTCGGCGGTGTCGAACCATGACTTTCCACTCAGGATCCAGGTTAAGCGCAGTAATTACTACTGTATGTACTTTCTGAGTACTACACATGTATACTTTGATCCATCAAATGTTAATATTTTTCAAGGGTGAACTCGTTAGAATTTAATAGGGAAAATAGTATGAGGCGTGAAATTACTGCACATCAATACACACAATTCAATTGAATATACTATTACGATTGTATTTACATTATTTGTAATTAAATAGAGTTTTTTTTTTGAGAAATTAAATAGAGCTATATAGAGATTAATTAGTATAAGGGGGATCGGAGAAATCTATTAACCTTTAGGTTTCTGGATTATGTATATTTATACCATGACATTGTAACGATGAAAGAGACACAACAATTGTTTATGTTATTTGTCATTATTTGTCATTGTATCAGAGTCACATTACTGCTAAAAAAATAGAGGAAAAAGAAATAAAACATAGTAGAAGAATTTGATCACCGTGAAGAAAAAAAAAATCCAGACACTGTTTTCCAAATTCGGGGTTTAACGGTTGGTTTCGGTGCAGATCATAGTAGAAGAAATTGATCACCGCGAGAAGATGATCGTTTCGGTACTAGCCGTTCTTTTTTTCGGTAAGTTTTCCTTCCTAGCCCTAATGATAGATTCATCCGTTCTTGAGAAAAATCTGAGATTTTGGTGAATTAGAGGATTGGCTAATCGTAGCTTGTCGTTTAATTTTCGTAGGATATTCGTAGAGGTGTTTGTTCGAGAATTCAAAACTTTACTTTCAAGTTTTTGCTTTCGAATTCGCTTTCGAAATACCAAAGGTAACAGAGTAATATAAAAGTGATTGAATTGCATTCATTAAAGAAACTGATAGAACATTACAATAAATATAGGGGCCTTTAGTTATTTAAGTTTGTTAACCGAAATTGTTGCAACAATAAGCTTATGACATAATTCATGCCATGAATAAGCTTGGACTATACAAGTTGGGTGAAAAGCCATAAATGCCCTTCCACCTTCTTGATTTGGGGTGATTTACTTAACACTAAAAATGTAATTAATCCCTATTTTAAAATCTGATTATACTTTCTTAATCCCACCCCCAATCCCACCCCCTAAATTACGGCGGGAAAAATAACCACACCCTAATTTACGCGCCAAAATCATCAAAAGCCCCTTTCCTATCCTATTTCCCCCTTTGCAAAGCCAATTACTCTACTTCCGTCCCTCTCTTCGCAAAGCCAATTACTCTGTTGTGTCTCTCTCTCGGTGTCCAGTCATTGTCTTCGCCGGAACAACCCTATCTTTTCTTCTTCTCCGTCAATCATTATGCGAGCCGAAGTGGTGGTAATGAAAGTGGTTTCTTGGCTCTCCATATCGGTATGTTAATGTAAATTAAGCTAATACCATGGAATTGCATGTAAATGATTGAGTTTGTGGTGTATATGATTTTGGATATTAGGAAGGTGTGGTTGGTAATAAGTGTCGTGTGTGGAGAGATTTACGGAACAGATCCGTAATTCACGGATATAATTACGGAAATTAAATGCAGAAAATAACAACTCGAAAATAAAATCTAATTTTATTATTCAGATCTAGCAAATAAAAGTGATTATGGTGCAGATCTAATAAATTAACTGAACTATATGACCGATCTAATGAAACACAGCTACTATGATATAGATCTAACAAAATATGCAATTAACTACAGATCTGACTTAAACGATTGAGAAAACTAAAATACAATGCATAAATAAAGACCAACCGAGGCGAGTTATTAAACTCTTTCCTTAAGACAAATTGCTCCGGTATGGTGCCCACGGTAGTAGCAATTGCCTCCCAAGATACAACGGCTTACGTCTGGATTGAGAGGCACTTCAACAATCCAAGCTCCGGCGAACTTACACGCGTGCTCGACTTCTCTTCGACTCAAAAACTAACTATATGCTCTACCCTTTTAGTAGTGGAAGACACAAGAGAAAACTGAATGCTCTAACCTTCATCATTGGGGTTCTTTATATAGTGGAGAGGATGAGCCAATGCTTGAATGTGATTGGCCAGAACACATCATCAGATTCTCATTGGTCGGATGACGTGTCTTCTGAATTAAGATTGGTTGGATAATTTAATCGCTCGACTTTTCCCTCAAGAAAAGCAATGTGGCCGAAAATAATTAAATTAAATTAATTTAATTCTGGCCGAATTAATTAAATTAATTAATTAATTTTGGACCGACTTATTTTAATCAGAATTCATTTCTATATTATTCTGGAACCTTCCAACCGCCTCACGATTAACTAATTAATTTTCTGGTTAAATTCAAACGAACTTTTGTCCAAAAAATTAATAGTAACACCCAAACCGAGCTCGAGCACGAGCCGAGCCGGCCGGCCGGCCGGCGGTGGCGCGCGCGTGTGGAAATATCTAAGTCCTCCCTCCTGCACAAAAGTGCCTTGCCCCTCGGGGCATATTTATAAGAGCATACACTAGCCCTTATATATGGAGCTCAAGTCTCCCATCTTTCCAATGTGGGATATTGATTTGAGGTACTCCCTTCAACTCTTATCTCCAACACATTTTCAACAAACTTTAGGCATTAATTTCGCATTCACCCGATATCTGAATCGAGTGATTCCAAAGCCAAACATTATTTACTCCGTGAGTAGAATATTTAGACGTAATAAGCTCCCGGTGAATCTTAGCGGAGCGTATCCAAAATTCACGCTAAAGTTGACCATTTTAACCCTATTTCATGGGATATCTCCAACAATCCCCCACATGAATGAAAATTAATGCAAATGCAAATGAAAATGCCGACTCTGAAGAGAAGTCAGAAGGAAAAATATTGCATCAGGAGAGGTAGCTTACGGCCTTGAACACCGCCTTGAAAGTGAAGTACTATCGGATTTACTCGGCTAATCGGTGAACTAGGTCTTGAAGCATTTCAAGCCTTTAGTGTAAACCAAGACAATAGCACTCACACAATATTTCCCCTAGCACCTTTCGGTTCTCATGGTTGTGTCCGTCTCGGCCCTGGACAACACTTGATTTCAGAAAGTGCTTTAGAGAATTCAAGCCTCAAAATTCTCACATAAGCGGCCCCACTTCGCACTTATATAGTGACCTCCTATCAAGGGTATTCTGCCTACCCCACTTGAATATCAAGATATAGGAATCATTAAAAGCTTCGCTTAACCTCACACCCTCTACAGACAGCACCTTTATTCTCTCAGAATGCGTAAGTGCTAGACTGTTCCTCACAGCTTAGTTGTCCCTTTTGAACCATGATCTTGGGATCTCCAGTCAGCATGGTTGGGTTGCTACTACAAGGAAACATGCGTAATAGGCTTCAGTCCCATTCCGGTTGTCAAAAATGACATCTGATCTCTAGCTAAACCTTTTGTAAGCGGATCTGTAAGATTCTCCTTTGATTTTATATAATCGATGGAAATCACACCATTAGAGATCAACTGTTTAATGGTATTGTGTCTACGGTGTATGTGTCGAGACTTACCATTATACATACTACTTTGTGCCCTTCTTATCGCGGACTGACTATCGTAGTGTAAGCTGATAGCAGCCAAAGGCTTAAGCCAACACGGAATATCCTCAGGAAATTCCTAAGCCACCCAAAGCTTCTTCTCCGGCTTTATCAGTGCTATGAACTCGGCTTCCATTGTAGAAGCGAGCTATGCACGCTTGTCTCGTAGACTTCAGACACAAAGAAGACACCACCAATCATGAACAAGTATCCTTTGGTGGACTTCGAGTCTTTCGTATCTGATATCCAGTTGGCATCACAGTATCCTTCTTATACTGCTGGATATCTTGTATATCGTAATCCTAGGCTCATAGTGTACTTCATGTACCTCAACAACCTATTTAAGGCTTTCCAATGATTATGATCTAGATTACTCATGAACCTACTCAGTTTATTCACTACACATGCTAAGTCTGGTCGTGTACAATTGGTTATGTATATCAGACTTCCAATCACTTGAGAATATCTCAATTGATCCACAGGTTCACCTCTATTCTTGGCTAAGTGCACACTTAGGTCAAGAGGAGTGCTCACTTGACTTTCATCAAAGATATTAAATCTTTTCAAAACAGACTCAATATAATGAGTTTGTGACAGTGCAAGTCCATCGGGTAATCTAGAGATCTTAATCCCTAGTATCACATCTGCTACTCCTAGGTCCTTCATATCGAAGTTCCTTGTCAACATCTTCTTAGTATTCATGATGATATCAAGAGTACTTCCCATTATCAGCATGTCATCCACATATAGACATACTATCACATAGGCATTAGGTGTGTTCTTAATGTAGACACATTTATCACACTCGATAATCTTAAATCCATTTGATAACATAACATTATCAAATCTGATATGCCATTGTTTTGGTGCTTGTTTAAGCCCATACAAAGACTTAACGAGTCTACACACCTTACTCTCTTGCCCTGGAACAACAAACCCCTCGGGTTGTTTCATGTAAATTTCTTCTTCCAACTCACCATTCAATAAGACAGTCTTCACACCCATTTGATGGATTTCTAAGTTATTGACTGTAGCTATAGCAATGAGAACCCTTATAGAAGTGATTCTCGTAACCGGTGAGTAAGTATCAAAGAAGTCAAGGCCTTCTTTCTGTCGGAACCCTTGGGCCTTCAACCTAGCCTTGTACTTATCGATAGAACCATCAACCTTTAACTTCTTCTTGAAGATCCACTTGCATCCGAGTGGTTTATTTTGTGGTGGAAGATCAACCAACTCCTAAGTGTGGTTTTGCATGATGGATACTATTTCACTATTTATAGCTTCTTTCCAGAAAGGAGCTTCTGCAGTAGACATAGCCTCTGCATACGTCCGGGGTTCGTTTTCTACCATATAGGTTAGAAAATCAGGACCGTAGGAATTTGAACTCCTAGCCCTCTTACTACGACGAGGTTCCTCAGGTTCTTGAGGATCACCCTCCTCTTCAGACTCATAAGTCCGTTTGATCGTGCTTGCTTCTTGTTTTTCTTTCTCCTTAAAGGGAAAAATATCCTCAAAGAACACATCATTCCTAGACTCGATGATGACATTTTCATGTACATCAGGGATGTCCGATTTATGTACCAGAAACCGATAGGCACTACTATTGAAGCATATCCAATGAATATACAATCAATGGTTTTAGGCCCTATCTTCACTTGCTTTGGTTTAGGTATTTCAACCTTAGCCAAACACCCCCACACTTTCATGATTTTGTAGTTAGGCTTGTGACCCTTCCACAATTCATATGGGGATTCATCCTTCTTCTTAGAAGGAATTTTATTAACAATGGAGTTCGCTGAGAGGATAGCTTCCCCCCACAAGTTCTGAGGTAAACCCGAACTAATCAACATAGAATTAATCATCTCTTTAAGAGTTCGGTTCTTGCGCTCGGCAATACCATTTGATTGAGGTGTATATGGTGCTGTCATTTGATGAATGATGCTGGCGCCAGAGCAAAATTCATTAAATGGTGCATCATATTCGCCACCACGATCACTACGGACATTCTTATCCGTTTGCTAAGTTGATTCTCAACTTCATTCTTATAATCCTTAAAAGCTTCAAGAGCTTCGTCTTTGCTTCTCAGCAGATAAACATAACAGTATCTGGTACAATCATCAATAAAAGTAATAAAATACTTTTTACCACCTCTAGTTTGCACAAATTTTAAGCCACATATATCAGTGTGAATTAAATCTAGAGGCTCTGTGTTCCTTTCAACCGTTGGAAACAATGCATTAGCTAACTTAGCTTCAACACATATTTGGCATTTGTGATTAAGATCAATTTTTACGTTGGGAATTAAATCTAGATTCATCATCTTTCGAATCGATTTATAATTAGCTTGTCCTAATCTACAATGCCACAAACAAGAAGACTCAAGCAAGTAAACGGAAGCAGTAGTCATCTTATTAGCCTTTTTTGGCACAACAGTTTTGGGTACAACGGTCATTACATTCATTTTGAACATAACATCTACCAAGTACCCCCTCCCAACATACATATCAAATTTGGATAAAACTACTTTATCCCCACCAAAGACCATCTTGAATCCATTCTTCACTAGAAGAGTACCAGAAACAAGGTTCTTGCGTATGTCTAGAACATGCAGCACATTGTTGAGTGTGAGTTCTTTGCCAGAAGCCATTTTTAGTATGACCTTTCCCACACCTTCACTTTCTTTGCGAAGCGAGTTTCCCATAAAGAGTCGTTCGCCCATGTGCGACCTTGTACTTAGAGAACATCTCTTTCAGAGCACAAACATGGCGAGTAGACCTGTGTCAATCCACCATTCACGGGTATTCCCGATCGTGTTGCATTCGAAACCACACCGGCGTGTTCATCTCTGCATGTCTTGACCACCACTTGACAAGATGGGCATGTGGCTTAACCTTTTTCTGTGACCTGCATTCACTTTGGCGGTGCCCTGGCTTTCCACAGTTGTAACAGCTTCTAGTGAACTGTTGCTTGTCCTTTTTATTGTCTTTTGGACCTTGATTAGGCTGCTTATGCTTTTTGCCTTTGTTGCTCACTTCGACCAAGTTCGCCTTGGACTGGCCCATCAGAAAGCTTCGTTCTGACCTCTTGTTCTGCTCCTTAATCTGCAGACGCATTGCTAGCTCTTCCATAGTCATCTCTTTCTGCTTGTGCATCAAGTAATTCTTGAAATCATTCCAAGAGTGGGGAAGTTTTTCAATCACAGCAGCAACCTGGAATTGTTCACAAATCATCATTTTTTCCTCCAGGATCTCAGAGATGATCACCTGTAGCTCCTCAATCTGACTGACAACAGTCTTGGAGTCTACCATCTTGTAGTCCGTGAATTTGACCACAACAAATTTCTTTGAGCCAGCATCCTCGATTTTGTACTTTTTCTCCAAAGCCTGCCACAAGGATTTAGCAGACTGCTGTGAGCAATACACCCCATATATCGAGTTCTCCAAAAAACTCAAGATGTAGTTCTTGCACAGGAAGTCAGAGTGCTTCCAAGCATCCAAAGCCGTGACAGAGGCATGATCTCCTTCCTTTAAGACATGAGGATCCTCAGTCAGCATCCGAGCCAAGCCAAGAGTGGTCAGATAGAACAACATCTTCTTCTGCCACCTCTTGTAGTTCAAGCCACAAAACTTTTCTGGTTTTTCCCCTTGAGGTCCGGAATTGTTCTGCGCAGGTGAAGCATTAGGCACAACAGAGGTACTCCCTTGCTCAGTTGTTGCCATTTCTGTAAACACAGAAGATCGACAAATCAAGTTTTGTTCGTCCTCAAACGATTGAAAATATCAAGAAAGAGTAGAAACAGAGTTACCAGTTTGGCCTCAACCAAACTGAAGCAGGATATAAATAAATTAAACAATGTAGCAGATCTGTAGTTTAACACATAAAAAATATCCTCTAACACAGGAATTCAATCTGTCTTAAGCTTGTTGGTAATAAGTGTCGTGTGTGGAGTGATTTACGGAACAGATCCGTAATTCACGTATATAATTACGGAAATTAAATGCAGAAAATAACAACTCGAAAATAAAATCTAATTTTATTATTCAGATCTAGCAAATAAAAACGATTATGGTGCATATATAATAAATTAACTGAACTATATGACAGATCAAATGAAACACAGCTACTATGATATAGATCTAACAAAATATGCAATTAACGTACATATCTGACTTAAACGATTGAGAAAACTAAAATACAATGCTTAAATAAAGACAAACCGAGGCAAGTTATGAAACTCTTTCCTTAAGACAGATTGCTCCGGTATGGTGCCCACGGTAGTAGCAACTGCCTCCTAAGATACAACGGCTTACGTCCTGGATTGAGAGGCACTTCAACAATCCAAGCTCTAGCGAACTTACAACGTGCTCCGACTTCTCTTCGACTCAAAAAACTAACTATATGCTCGACCCTTTTAGTAGTGGAAGACACAAGAGAAAACTGAATGCTCTAACCTTCATCATTGGGGTTCTTTATATAGTGGAGAGGATGAGCCAATGCTTGAATGTGATTGGCCAGAACACATCATCAGACTTTTCCCTTTGGAAAAGAAAATAGGGCCGAAAATTTAATTTAAAAATTGGCCAATTTTTCCCACAATTTTGATTGGTCGAATGACGTGTCTTCTGAATTATGATTGGTTGGATGATTTAATCACTCGACTTTTCCCTCAAGAAAAGTAATTTGACCGAAAATATTTAAATTAAATTAATTTAATTCTAGCCGAATTAATTTAATTAATTAATTAATTTTTGACCGACTTATTTTAATCAGAATTCGTTTCCACTTTATTCTAGAACCTTCCAACCGCCTCACGATTAACTAAACGAACTTTCAAACGAACTTTTGTCCAAAAAATTAATAGTAACACCCGCCCGAACCGAGCTCTAGCTCTAGCTCGAGCACGAGCCGAACCGGCGGCGGCGCGCGCGTGTGGAAATATCTAAGTCCTCCCTCCTGCACAAAAGTGCCTTACCCCTTGGGGCACATTTATAAGAGCATAAACTAGCCCTTATATATGAAGCTCAAGTCTCCCATCTTTCCAATGTGGGATATTGAGTTGAGGTACTCCCTTCAACTCTTATCTCCAACACATTTCAACCAACTTTAGGCATTAATCTCTCATTCATCCGATATCCGAATCGAGTGATTCCAAAGCCAAACATTAACTACTCCATGAGTACAATATTTAGACGTAATAAGCTCCCGGTGAATCTCACCGGTGCGTATCCGAAATTCGCGCTAAAGTTGACCATTTTAACCCAATTTCATCGGATATCTCCAACAGGTGTGTATGTGATGTTGAATGATTTAGGAAAATTGAGTTTGTTTGTTTACTTACCCTTATGGGATTAGCTTAAACCGTGTGTTTAACTCTGAATTGAATTGAAAATGGGGGCGACCCCAATTGAAAATGGCTATTTGATTTGAATTGAATTGGTTAAATGTTGAATTGGTGATTTGTGAAGTTATTACCCGGTATGACTATCTATATCTATATCTATCTATTTGGTTATATTTTCTAGCTGCATTTCCAGGTGAATGGTAATCGTATTAATCTTAAAATATTGATTATAGTGTGACACAAGTTTAAACTTGTTAATGGCTATGTGAACTTCTATCTGAATTTCAAGGTGGATTGATTATAGTGTCACACAAGTTTAAACTTGTTAATGGCTTTTAACGGAATTGAAATTGATTTGTGATTTAAAATAAATTGAATGCAATGCTACATTCAAACATTCAAGAGTTATGGATTTTGTCTATGTGTATATTGGTTTGTAATTACTGTATTGAATAAAAACAGGAACTCGGTGAAGCGTGATGGAAGATAAAGTTTGTATTTTTATATTTTACCTTGTGGAGATTGAAAAAGACGTCAATGGTCTTGGAAGTATGTAGGGTGTGAATCCGAAGAAGTCTCGACGATTTTGAGTGTCAAAAAGAACATTACATTTGAAGAATTGTATGACATGGTGAAAAATGAGTTGGAAATCGATACAACATTCTATGAGTTTGAGCTAAAATATATGGTTCCCATTAGTAAAGCTAGACCGATGGTGCTTGATTGCGATAAGCTTGTGAATCGGTTTATATTTGTTTGTAATTTAAAACAAGATGCTTTATTAATATGTTTGAAGGAAAAGGAAAAGTGTACCGAGGTTTATGAAAGTCAAGAAACATGTGAAGTAGTCGGAAATAGTTTGATTGGTGGAGAAATGCTCACCAACGATACTCCTACTTTGCCATGATAAGGTATTTGCATTAAGCTTGTTACCTTTTTTTCTTTGACAATGTTACAGGAAGGCGTTGGGATACATATTGTGGCTGTTTAAGTATTAATGTTGATGAAGAGGATGAGACGTTTACATTTTGTGGCTATTTAAACATTGAGGATGATTGGTTGATGTGTAAGCTTCGAAAACGTAACTTATGTTGTATTTTGAATAATGGAAAGTGATGTGTTGATGTGTTTGTTTGTTTGTTATTGTATTTTTTGTTGAGAAGTGTTATTGTATTTTGAATAATGGCAAATTCTATGTGTTGGTTGTTCTCCTTTGGTTGATTGGTTGATGTTTAAATCTGGAAGATGTAGATGATGTTGAATTTTGAATGATGGAAAATTGATGTGTTGGTTGTTCTCATTTGTTTAATGTGAAGGGAAGTTGTTCGAGTGTCACGAATGTGGTGTTTTGCGTCCATTAAGGGTGTTGTAAAACATTCACTCTAGAAACAGGTTTAAACTTGTGTCGGCCCTGGAAACAATTTTAAGCTTGTGTAGCCCTAGGAAATAGGTTTAAACTTGTAAAACATTGATGTGTTGGCTGTTCTCCTTTTTGTTTAATGTGATTACCATTCAAATCCTTCAAATAACCATTAGATAAGAAAACCAAATGAAATGTAAAGAAAAATACAGAGAAACACAGAATTCCAAGAACTTATTAAGTTTTTATTTCATAAGACGAAATACGAAATAAAATGTTAGACAAGTAATAGTCAATAATACAAGTTTCTTTTGAGATGAATTGTTCCCTAGCCTGGTCTTCTCAAGTAGTGTGTCCAGGCGAGCAATCCTTTCTCTCTCATGGTGTAACATTTGAACCATGGAATCGAATTACGACCTCATGATAACTTCGGTGACGTTGATCTCAACTTGTTCAAATTTTTTTGCATCATTGTCTCGCATGCTCTTTATCATTTCAATGTCATTTTCAAGGACACCGAATGTGTATTCAAGTTTATATGTTTTCTTCATCAATTTCACAGAGGTAACATCTTCATGTGGCCCGATAGATGAAGACACCTTGCCATATATTTGATAGATGAAGACACCTTGCTATATGGCCCAATGAGATCAGACACCTTGTCCCGCCATATGAAATAGTCACATTTGACTTCATCATCCACGCAAAATAAGAAATTCCAATTATTATCTGAGACACGTTATCCCTTGAAAGAAATGGAAAGTATAACCAAAATAATTAGTCATACCGCCCCAATAAGGACAACCGTAGAATACTCTCCTTTGGGTTGCTTTGTGTTCTGAAGTAACCAATTTTGCAGAACACCACATTTGCATAACAATGTACGCTCATGAAATCGGAGAAGTACCCTTTATATTTTGCTTCACATTGCTTGATTGGCTCTGTCTATATCTCACTAGCCAACCAAACGTAATATTAACTCAACCATTCACCAATAAACCCCCTAACAATTACCCTCGATTGGCTAGCTTGTTGTTTGTATTGGCCCGTCTATATATCAAAATAAATAACTAAAAGCCCCAAACAAGTACTCCTGATTCACAATAAGGCAATCCATGATTGAATTTGACTGCTTCGTTTCAAAACAACATAGCATAGTAACTCACCAAAATTAGCTCGAATTCACAAAAATATGTAGCCAAATTCTGGAAAAACTAAAACAAAAGAGCAAAGTAACTCACCAAAATTAGCTCTGTTAAGTCATTGATGCTCTGTTAATTCACACAAGTATGTCAGAAATTAGCTCGAATTCACACAAATGTAACCAAATTATGGAAAAACTAGAACAAAAGAGCAGAGTAACTCACCAAAATTAGCTCTGTTAAGTCATTGATGCTCTGTTAATTCACACAGGTATGTCAGAAATTAGCTTGAATTCACAAAAATGTAACCAAATTCTGGAAAAACTAAAACAAAAGAGAAGAGTAACTCACCAAAATTAGCTCTGTTAAGTCATTGATGCTCTGTTAGTTCACACATGTACGTCAGAAATTAGCTCGAATTCACAAAAATGTAACCAAATTCTGGAAAAACTAAAACAAAAGAGCTGAGTAACTCACCAAATTTCGCTCTGTTAAGTCATTCATGCTCTGTTAATTCACACAGGTATGTCAGAAAGCGGTAGTATTAATAATTTTATTTAATTGCAGAGTGTGAATGTTTGGTCTCTTTAATGGAGATTTTGAAGTTGAAGGTTGAATGGTGGGAAGAACAAACGAGAGAAAGACATCAATGAAAGGGGCGGGGGTGTAGTTGGGTTAGATTAGAGGGGTTGTTAGTTGTGGGTGAATAATTTGAATCAAATAAATTGAAAATTTCAAAATTTTGGGCTATTCTTAGCGGGAAAGCACAAAATTTTAGTTGCAATAGTTGAGAGGGGGCAACTTAAGGCAGAAATTGATGATGATGGAGGGGGAGTGTAGGGTTCCGACTTCCGATCACATAATAATTAAAAATAAATACAAAATAAAGAAGATAGTCTAGTTACATCATCATTATTAATAATTAAAACAAAATTAAACGTACTACTTATTGAGTAACATACTCACGTAAGACATCATAAACGCACTTATTGTGTGACATATCGGCGTAACACACCATAAAGCGGACTTCCGATTCCATTAGGAAAAGTTGTGGTGTGACATATCGCGGCGTAAGACACCATAAACGGAGTTCCGATTCCATTAGGACTACTTATGGTGTGACAACTCACGTAAGACATCATAAACAGACTTCCGATTCCATTATGACTGCTTATGGTGTGACATACTGACGTAAGACACCATAAATGGACTTCCGATTCCATTAGGACAACTTATGGTGTGACATACTGACGTAAGACACCATAAACAGAGTTTTGATTCCATTATGACTACTTATGGTGTGAAAACTCACGTAAGACATCATAAACGGACTTCCGATTCCATTAGGACTATTATGGTGTGACAACTCACGTAAGACACCATAAACGGACTTCCGATTCCATTAAGACTACTTAGGGTGTGACATACTGACGTAAGACACCATAAAGCGGACTTCCGATTCCATTAGGACTACTTATGGTGTGACATGCGGCGTAAGACACCATAAACGAGTTTCGATTCCATTATGACTACTTATGGTGTGTGACAACTCACGTAAGACATCATAAGCGAACTTCCGATTCCATTAGGGCTACTTGTGGTGTGACATACTGACGTAAGACACCATAAACAGACTTTCGATTCCATTAGGACTCCTTATGGTGTGACATACTGACGTAAGACACCATAAACGGACTTCCGATTCCATTAGGACTCCTTATGGTGTGACAACTCACATAAGACATCATAAACGGACTTCCGATTCCATTATGACTACTCATGGTGTGACAACTCACGTAAGACATCATAATCGGACTTCCGATTCCATTAGGACTACTTAGGGTGTGACATATTGACGTAAGACACCATAAAGGGACTTCCGTTTCAATAAAGACTACTTATGGTGTGACATACTGACGTAAGACACCATAAACGGACTTCCGATTCCATTAGGACTGCTTAGGGTGTGACATACTGACGAAAGACACCATAAACGGACTTCCGATTCCATTAGGACTACTTATGGTGTGACAACTCACGTAAGACACCATAAATGGACTTCCGATTCCATTAGGACTACTTATGGCGTGACATACTGACGTAAGACACCATAAATGGACTTCCGATTCCATTAGGACTACTTATGGTGTGACATACTCACGTAAGACACCATAAACAGACTTATTGAGTGACTACTCTCGTAAGACACCAAAAACGGAAATATTGTGTGACATACTAACGTAAGACAAGAAGGTGGAGTAAAGATGTTGGTCCTAGAGAAGGGTAAAAATATAGTCAGAGGGGGTGAATGACTATAGTGGAGTTTCAAAAACTTTTCTTGTGTTTAAAAGCTTTTGGGCAGCGGATAAGTCCTTTCTTACTAAGTTATTTCAAAGCAGTTTAGACAATCACAGATATAGATTATAATCTAGGCAATTTAAATGAATGCAGTAAAGTAAATTGCAGAAAGTAAATTGACACAAGGCTTATAGTGGTTCAGGGTGGTGTAATCCCTTAATCCACTCTTCTCCTGTGATGATTGGAGGAATTCACTATTGTTTTCACAGATACAATAGTAAAATTGTCCTTGACTTCCCAAGCTTCACAATCTACAAGACTATCACTCCTTGGTCGCATATGACTTGGTGATTGAGTCTCTTTTCTTTGCTCCTTGAGATCAAATCCTTCAGCAGCTATCACAAACACAACTCCTTCTCAGATGACTTTTGATTCAGTTACTTCAGTTTATTGTGAATGAGATTCACAAGCTTGATTGATCAATCTCAGTGCTAAATATAAAATTGTAGTTCTGATGTCTGAGTTGATCTCTGTTAAGGCCATATTTATATGATTATTAAGGGTGTATTTCATTATTATTTTCCCCACATTTGCGTAATTTACATGAGAATTAAGGGTTTAAGTGTAATTATTTAATAAAGATGATTTTAAGAGGGTTGTATGCAAAATTGATGATTTTAAGTGTTGATTTAATGGAATTATTATTATTTGGATTTTATTACATTTTTGCATTGTTTATTTATCATGTAGGAGTTAATTTTTGCATATAAAGAGGATAAATGAAGCTCAAGTCGAATTATTCAAGATAGAGTTGGAATTGGCTTGAAGAAATTGGATAAAGATGATGAAATCCGACCTCGGCATCTTGGACGGCGTTCATGCGGCGTCCATTCCAGGCAGGCGTTTGATAAAGTGAGCAGCGCCCAGAATTGTATTTTACATTGAGAGAGTTCAGACGGAGGATGAGCGGCGTTTACTCAGCGTCCAGGCATTACGGGCGGGCGCCCACAAGACCAGGCAGCGTTCAAGGCCGACTTAACCCTAACCGACTTGAAACTACATATATAGCAAAGCGACCTCTCAACCCTAATGGATACCACATAATTGAGATCGCAATTTTACACCAAAAAGCTGCGGCGGAGAACCCTAATTTCACGAGAGATGCAAATCTCCCAACCAACAATCATATCCAACATGATTGTTGGTTAGAAACCTGCGATGAGTCGACGGAGGAAGCCCATCATCAACACAACCAACTAGAGAGTTCGATGCTTTATGTTAGTGAGTTTAATTTATAGTTTTTCATCACTTTGGATGCTGTTTTGTATTGATCATGTTTTGTTGGAATTAACGATTTATCTATATCTATATGCTTGGATCTATGTATGAAAATATATTGGTTTAAGTTTTATTTCGTTCAAGTGATGCAATTATTCGTGTTTTAAGAGATTATGCATGATTAGTTGAGTGAGAGTTTGGAAACAACCTCGTGATTTTCGTGTTGATTGCATGTTTAGTTTATTTGAAAAGATAAACGAAACCCTAGAATTTGATTGAAGATATTTAATTGGATTCGTGAATAAATCACCACTAAAAACTACATCTTAGATCACCATCTAGTTGGGGGTTGTTGGTTGATGGGTGAAAGCCGTTGCCTCATTGTGTTTTCCTTTATTGTTTATTAATCGAATCATTAGTTTAATCTTTAGTTCAAGTTTTAGTTCTATAAACCCTAGTTTCTGCTTTGTTTTTACGCAATTTTACTGTTCCAGTTCAGTAGTTGGGACGCTCGTCGCAATAGCGAGACGCCCGTCCGTTAGATTCCGTTTGCAGGACGCTCGTTCACCAAAGTGAGCGCTCAAATGGCTTTCTATTTGCTTATTTTTCAGCTTGTTTTATTTACATTTTCGTTTTTAATTCTTAGGTTTAGGTTTTAGTTAGTTTCACCTTAGTTTAGTAGTTTAGTTAATAATTGTGATGTAATCAATAGAATAATTGTCCTTGATCCGATAAACATTCCACTCCTTAGGACGACCCGATAACATCCTATACTACGATCCTTATACTTGGGGTGTTTCGGTTTATAAATTTAAAACACGTTTTACGAACAAGTTTTTGGCGCCGTTGCGGGAGTCGGTAACGGTTGTCGGATTCTTTAAGTGCAATTTTTATTTGGTACTATTTTTTTTTTAGGTAATAATCTAATTGCTCGTTTTATTTTTATTTTTATTTTATTTCACTTTATCATAGTTTAGATTTTCGATTTTATAAATTTGATTTTAATTATTTTAGTTTTTATTTATTTATTTTATGTTATTGGTCGCATTAGATTTTTATTAGTTTAGAAGCCTTAGATTTAGCTTAGATTTGCCTTAGATTTTAGATCGTATAAATATATTGCCTTAATTATCACTATTTTAGGTTTTTATTTTCTTTCCGCTATTCTTTTCATGTCTGTTTAGTTTTCGGTTTTTAAGCGGGCGTCCATCCTTTCAGGCGCCCGTCACATTCTAAAAATCTTCCTCTCTGCATCGTTTAAGGTGATTAGGCGAAGCGTCTGAACTACCAAGCGCTTCGTCCGAGCCTCTAAACACCCGTCTCTCTCCCAATCATCTTCGAACGCCCGATTCGATGATCTCAACAGCGTTCACTTATCTTGAACGCCGATTCACTCTCTTCAATTGACACTTCTTTTTCTTTTCTCCTCTAAACCATCTAATCTTTTCTAAACCTATTCTAATCAACCCCAAAGGGTTGATTTCTTTCTTTTCCTTTCTTACGGTTTATGCAAGCGAAGTAAGAAGGACTTCGATCTTTGATCCACGAGCACGACGATCTATCCTTAGAAGAAGGCTTCTCACGATTTGGACAAAATGGCGGATCAAGATCCACCAATTCCAAGTCCCGACCCCAAGCTCGATTAAATTTACTCCTTCACATGGATGCAAGCTCTGCGGCAAAATGAGAATCGACAAGCGGCATAAATCAACAACTTCAACAATTTAGACAAAACCGGCTTAATCAATTGAACCGGGACCCCTACACTCCATATCTCTAAACCAAGATTTTCTCGAGGGGCATAGACTATTCGTCCTCCCGACATGGGAGGAGCGAACTTTGATCTAAAGAGCGGAGTTGTTGCCTTTGGTTGAGAATAGCTCTTTCCATGGTATTTGCTCGGGAAGATCCACACGACTTCTTGTCCACATTCGTACAAATCGTGAAGCGAGGCCATTATCCTGGTGTTGATTACGAGATCGTAAAGTTAAAGCTATTTCCTTTTGCTTTGAAAGGTGAAGCAAGTCGGTGGTTTAAATCGTTAGCACATCATTCCCTCCATACATGGAATGATGTCAAAAGAGCCTTCGCTCTTAAGTGGGTTTCACCGAGGCAAGATTATGGAAATGAAACGGGAAATAGCTACGTTTGGCGGTTGGAGGATGAGGCTGTTGGCAAGGCTTGGGAGAGATTAAATCATTGATGAGGAAGTGCCCCAATCACGGATATGATGAGACATGAGTTGTTTGAGGCTGCTTTTACTGAGGTGTCTCTCAACCTAATAGAGACTATCTTGACTCCACGACTCATGGATCCTTCTGGGGGAGGTGATGAGGCGCCTATAGAGTGGGTGAGACAATAGCCAAGAACAATATGTGGTTGACTCCCAAGAAGACCAATATTGTTAAGAAAGAAGGTCATCGCAAACAATCACGATACACAAGCTGTTGGTTGCTCAAATGGAATTGATAAGCAAGCAGTTGGCCAATCTTCAGATGCAGCCTTCTGATTCAAATTATCTTGAACCACAGGCAGGGACTGAGATGACGGAAGAAGTGAACTTAATGGATAATCAAAACCAACCCTTCCGAAACTTCAATCAAAGCCAGAACTACTCAGGGTTTCAAAGACAAAACTTCAATCAAGCCAAGTTACCACCTGGCCCTTCAAATTCAAATTCTTTCAACTCGAACTATCAAAGGCCAGTTCAGAACTCCCAAAGGCCCCAAGGTGGTGGAATCAAACTCGAGAACAATAATCATACCACCTCATGTGTCCTCAACACAAATTCGATGAGCTGGTAGACATGGTGAAGACTTTGTCTACTAGTGTTAAAGCAATTGAGAGACAAGTTGGTCAGATGGCAGACCAGCAAGCAAGCAGACCTCACGGTAAACTTCCGAGTTATACCGAGAGAAATCCGAAAGCTGATGTGAATGTTTGCACTGCCATTACACCACAATGGGAGTATGGGCAAGAAGAGGAGTTGAGCGAAGTAACTTTGAGAAGTGGTAAGAAAATTTGGACCCGGCAAGGTGTCGGGAAGCGAGTAGCCCCTCACGACGCCATGAGTTCAGGAGGGGGAAATCGAAATCACATGCGAAGAAAGCAATGATGAGGAGGAGCTTAGTGACAATTCTTGGAGGATGAAAATAATTACGATGATGAGGAAAGGAAGGAAAGTCAAAGGCGTACCACGACTAAGAAAAAGGAAGAGAAGTTTGTGAGATGGAAGGATAAGGAGGACGAGGCGATAAAGAATCAAGCTACGAAGAATGATAAAGCCCTTCCCTATCCACCAAAAAAGGAAGAAAGCCCTCACTAACGACAAGCGGTATCTTTGGAGTGAGGAGGATGCTTAGGGACACTAAAGTGAGTATGCCCCTTAGTGAGGTATTATGCGAAATGCCTAAATGTACTAAGTATCTCAAAGAATTGCAGTGGGAGCAAGAGAAAGCTTAGGGGATGGTGAAGAAGTGTTTCGAGAAGGCTGTGCAATGGTTTCACAAAAGTCATTTGTTAAGCGAGGTGGTGACTAGCGGACCTTCAATATCTTGCGAAATTGAAGGCCATTTGTTGAAAATGTCTTATGCGACTCGGGGCCTCCATTAATGTGATGCCATTAAATGTATGCAAGAAGCTCGGGCTAGACAAAAGAATGCGAGAGCGCCCCATTTCTCTTGGATGGTAGACAAATCTAGTAAATCGCTATGGCCAATTGTGTAGCTAATGTTCTCCTTCAAATTGAACATTTAGTCTTCCCTACCGATTGGGTTATTCTAGACTATCCACACGATAAGGAGATGCCTCTAATTCTAGGCCGAACCTTTTTAGACACTTCTAACGCTCTCATCGACACGCAAGGGACAGATTACTCTTAGAGTCGGTGACACATCTGTCACCTTCACACGAGGACACATCTGAAAGAGCCGTAATTGATGAAATATCGTTTGTCGAAGCCATATATGAGGACGGAGGAGATGCCTATTATGAAGATGCAATGGAGCTTACAGAGATAGGTGTTTTGAAGTCATGGACATTGAGGATCCGGTGATGCGGACCATCTTCTAATTCATTCCCGGCCCGTAGGCATGGACGAAGTCATCTTCACTCGCTCACACCTGGGCTGTTATTGAGTTAGAAGCATGGAGATGCCCGACAACAAACGATGATTTCAAAAGCTCGAGTCGAGGAAGACTTCATCCTGGTGAAGAAGAAGCTCGATGGGTAGTTGGGACGAGGTAGAGTTTTGGAGAGAAGCTACTCATTGGGAAGTAGATGATTGGGAGGAGTTAGCGAGAAGAGCTTAAAGGCGAAGAGTTAAGGAAAATGATCGATCACAAGAAAAAGGAAGCAAGTGTTGACCGGAGGATTCCGATGGATGATTTGATCAAGACCTTTGCGGGGTTGAGCCTCGGGAAGATGAGGTGTTCCATTGTCAACCACTTCAAGCTCATAGGGAGAAAGGTGGCCCGTTAAAATCTAGTATTGAGCAACCACCCCTCGATTTAGAGCTCAAACCGCTTCCAAAACACCTTAAGTATATCTTTCTTAAGGATGGAGATAAATTGCCTTTGATCATTTCTTGAAACTCGACCACTGAGCAAGAAGCACGGTGATAGAAGTGCTTAAGAAAAACATCCTCGCGTTCGGTTGGCAAGTGGGTGATATCCGAGGATCGGCCAGGACATATGCATGCATAAAATCCGAGCGGAGGAGGGAGCTAAAAGGTTAGACAACCTCAGAGAAGATGAATCGCGTATACGCAGGAGGTTGTCAAGAAGGAGGTTATAAAGTGGCTTGACATGGGAATCATCTACGCAATCGCCGATAGCGAGTGGGTCGACCCTACTCAAGTTGTGCCAAAGAAGGGTGGAATCACTGTGAGAAAAGAATGAAAAAAGGGAGGAAGTTGCCTACGTCTCGTGATGGCTCTGAGTGCAGATCGACTATCGTGAGACCGAATGAAGTCCACGCAAAAAGACCACTTTCCCTTACCCTTCATTGACCAACTAATTGAAAGACCGAGTGGTCACAAGTATTATTGTTTCCTTGATGGCTATTCGGCTACTTCGAGATAGCCATTGATCCTAATGACCAAGAGAAGACAACTTTTACGTGTCCATCCGGTACTTTTGCGTTCATGAGAATGCCATTCGGCCTATGCAATGCGCCCGCGACTTTTCAACGGTGTATGTTGGCCATTTTGATGGACTTGTTGAAGCGGTGCATGGAGGTCTTCATGGATGACTTTTCGATGTCTATGGCGGTGACTTTGATGAAATCTAAAGAATCTAGATATGGTACTCCAACGTTGTGTTGAGAAAAATTTGGTGCTTAAGCGGGAGAAATGCCATTTTCTAGTCGAAGAAGGATTGTTTTGGGACACAAGGTGTCCGGTGATGGTATTCAGGTGGATAAAGCTAAAGTAGAAGCCATTGAGAGAATGTCGTACCGAAGGCAAGTGAAGGAGAATACGAGGATTTCTCGGGACATGTGGGCTTCTATCGGCGTTTCATTAAAGACTTTTCGACGATAGCAAAGCCGTTATCCAACTCTTTGAAAGAGGAAGTGGAGTTCTTGTTTGATGATGGGTGTAAGAAAGCTTTTAATAGCTTAAAGGATAAGCTTATCGGTGCCCCTATTTTAGTTGCTTTATTTGGACCAAGCCTTTCGAGTTGATGTGCGATGCCTCTAATTACGCCGTGAAAGCGCATTTAGGTCAAAGAGTTGATAAAGGTTCGAGGCCCATTTATTATGCGAGTCGTACCTTGAACCCGGCTCAATGCAATTATACACACAAGCGAAGGAATTCTTAGTGTTGTTTTTGCCATTGACAAGTTTAGAAGTTATCTTCTAGGTTCTCAAGTTGTTGTTTGGACAGATCACGCGACTTTACGCTACCTTATGGATAAAGCGGATGCCAAACCAAGGTTACTTAGATGGATTACGATTCTACAAGAGTTTGACCTTGTGATTAAAGATAAGAAAGGTAGTGAGAATATTGTGGTGATCATTTATCTCGCTTAGTAAATGAGGGTGCGAGAAAATCACAATGATATAGGCATTGATTTTCCGGTGAGCAATTGATGAAGCTTGAAGCGGTTAGGCCGTGGTATGTCGACTACGTCAACTATTTAGCGGCGGTCATTTAGAAGACATGACGTATCGGAGAAGAAAAGTTCTTTTACGATCTCAAATATCTCGTATGGGAAGATCCTTATTTGTTGAGTGCAGTAAAGGCGGGTTGCTTCGACGGTGTGTTCTGAGCATGATCGGTGGGATATTTTGGAACAATGCCATAGCGGTCCTTTGGAGGTCACTATGGAACACCGAAGGCGGTTGCAAAGATCCTTCAATTTGGATTCTCTTGGCCGACTCTGTTTAAGGATGCGAAGCCTTTTGTAAAGGTTGTGATAGGTGCCAGAGAACCGGACGGAGAGTAGTCGGATGGAAATGCCACTTAAGCCCATTCTTGAATGCGAAGTTTTCGATGTTTGGGGCATAGATTTTATGGGACCCTTTCCATCCTCATGTGGTAATAAGTATATCCTCAAATGCTGTGTGGATTATGTTTCAAAGTGGGTCGAGGCCATGGCTACTCAAACTAATGATCACAAGGTTGTAAAGAAATTCTTGCAAAAGAATATCTTTACTAGATTCGGGCCGTCCGAGAGCACTCATTAGTGATGAAGGTACTCACTTTTGCAATCGCGCCGCTTGACAAGATCCTTGAGAAGTATGGTGTCAAACATAAGATTGGTACACCATATCATCCTCAAACTAGTGGCCAAGTCGAGGTAAGCAACGAGCTTGAAAAGAATTTTGAGAAGACCGTGAACAATAATCGATCTAATTGGAGTCTTAAGTTGGATGACGCGTTGTGGGCTTATCATGCTTGCATTCAAAACCCGATGGGCACGTCACCCCTTCCAAATGGTCTATGGCAAAGCTTGTCATTTACTGTCGAACTTGAACACAGAGCTTTACGGGCAATTAAATTCTTAAATTTCGATAGCCAACTCGTGGGGAGAAAAGGTTGTTCTGATTGCACGAGCTCGATTTAATTCGGACTCCGTGCATACGAGAATGCTAAGCTCGACAAGGAGAGAACTAAGATACTCCATGACGCTAAGATCAAGGACCGAGAATTCAAAGTTGGTGACATGGCTTTACTCTATAATACTAGACTTCATTTGTTTCTGGTAAGCTTAAGTCTAGATAGTGCAGTCCCTTTGAGATTCTCGAGGTTAATCCTAGTGGAGTAATTACTTTGAGCGGGTATGGTAATCAAGCTTTTAAGGTGAATGGTCATCGACTTAAGAAATATTTTGGGCAACCAAAGGAAAAGCTGAGATTCTTTATTTCCAAAGAAGAGATGAGAATCTGAGATGTCACGATTTGTGAAGAGATTCCATCTTATTTCTTTGAGTCGGATGATGATGGCGTTCTATATCCACCCGTGAGGTACCTTCTGCTGAAACTTACGATCATACCACCGTGTGTCTATGCCTATCGTCCGCAAGAACAAGAAGAAGAGAGTCGATTGTCGTTTGGAGAGAAAAGTTTAATGATCTTATTGCGCACTTGACTTGTTGTTGTGGTGAAAATCATTTCCGCCCCAATACGCCGATTACGATCATCGAGGTGGCGGTAGTCAAACCGAAGTGGCCCGATCCGGGTTGATCTTTTGAACTTTGTGTCAAGCTATTGACATTAAAAGAGCGCTCCTAGGAGGCAGCCTAGTTTTCTTTGTTTGTTTCTTTTCTTAGGTTGTTTTGTTTTATTGTTTTAGAAATAATACTTTAGTTGATGTTGTGTTGTTGGTTATTCCTCATACGTTCATTGTAAGTGTTTTGTGTTATGTGTTGCTCATATACCCGTGTACCCGAGATTATATGGTATGTCGAGTGTTTGAGATACTTTTGAGTGAGTTCACAAGCTTTTATGTCGGTGTTGTCTATTTGAGTTGTTGCGGTATATTCATGCTCCGGCCTGACCTCTGCCAACTTTCATCCGACAACCACCGTTGAAACCAGCTAAGTTTTCTTTTCTTTTATTTGCACATTCTGAGGACATAATGTGATTCAAGTGTGGGGGGGTGTTTGGGTGTGTTTTTATGCTATATCCTTTGAAATATGAGTGAGAAGTTAAATTTCTGCGAAATTTAAAATTTTTTGTGAGTCTCGAGCATATAATCGGAACGAGATGCTTGCTAGTTGTAGTTTTCTAACGATGATAGTATGTGACTTAGTGAGATAATTATAGCATGTTTTACTTTTATGGAGATAGTTTCGTTTTTCACTCACGAAAGCCTTTGATTTTGAAGCATGACTTTTGAATTATATCCTTTCATTATTTTTAATGATTTATCTTAGGAAGGTCGGTATAGTTACACCTAAGTTAGACCGTGTGCTGTGAATATCATAACGTTTGAATGTGATAGGTGAGATGTAACTTATGACTTTGAAAAGTGAATAAATCAAGTGAGTGAGCAATTATTAATAAATACGTTTGTCGGAAGTGGTTTATGATTGGAGTGCGGTAGGGTATACCTCGTATGTCCTATTCCACTATGATGACCAATAGCTCACGACGATCGAGAAGCTACCTTATGATTTGAGTAAGGTAGGGTGTTATCACGAAACATCCTATTCTACTATGATGGGTAAGAGCTTATTACGATATCGTCAAATTTGAAAATTTTGAAAAATGATGAGTAAAAATAAAGTTAAGTCTTTGTTATCATGGATCTTATACCCAGTAGAACCGCATGATATCTTTGTAGGGATTATCCTACCGAGTGCGTGGGAAGGCTTTGAGTGGAGTGATTGTTACTATCTGTACCTAGGATAGTCATTGGAATTTCTGAGAGGATATTTCTTTGAAAGGCTTGCTAGATTGAGAACGGCTTGTCACACTTACACCGAATCTATCTCTGTGTTGGTATCATTTGCTATAATTGTTGTATCTTTTGTTACGTGAGTTAGAGATCTATGTGGATTGCATGAAAGTTGAGCTATAGTTTTGATTGTTTTGTCCGAGGGCGTACAAAAAGCTAAGTGTAGGGGGGGTGTTGTTAAGGCCATATTTATATGATTATTAAGGGTGTATTTCATTATTATTTTCCCCACATTTGCGTAATTTACATGAGAATTAAGGGTTTAAGTGTAATTATTTAATAAAGATGATTTTAAGAGGGTTGTATGCAAAATTGATGATTTTAAGTGTTGATTTAATGGAATTATTATTATTTGGATTTTATTACATTTTTGCATTGTTTATTTATCATGTAGGAGTTAATTTTCGTGCATATAAAGAGGATAAATGAAGCTCAAGTCGAATTATTCAAGATAGAGTTGGAATTGGCTTGAAGAAATTGGATAAAGATGATGAAATCCGACCTCGGCATCTTGGACGGCGTTCGTGCGGCGTCCATTCCAGGCAGGCGTTTGATAAAGTGAGCAGCGTCGTAATTGTATTTTACATTCAGAGAGTTCAGACGGAGGATGAACGAGCGTTTACTCAGCGTCCAGGCATTCTGGACGGGCGTCCACAAGACCAGACGAGCGTTCAAGGCCGACTTAACCCTAACCGACTTGAAACTCTATATATAGCAGCAGCCTCTCAACCCTAATGGATACCACATAATTGAGATCGCAATTTTACACCAAAAAGCTGCGGCCAGAGAACCCTAATTTCACAGAGATGCAAATCTCCCAACCAACAATCATATCCAACATGATTGTTGGCTAGAAACCTTGCAGTGAGTCGACGGAGGAAGCCCATCATCAACACAACCAACTAGAGAGTTCGATGCTTTATGTTAGTGAGTTTAATTTATAGTTTTTCATCACTTTGGATGCTGTTTTGTATTGATCATGTTTTGTTGGAATTAACGATTTATCTATATCTATATGCTTGGATCTATGTATGAAAATATATTGGTTTAAGTTTTATTTCGTTCAAGTGATGCAATTATTCGTGTTTTAAGAGATTATGCATGATTAGTTGAGTGAGAGTTTGGAAACAACCTCGTGATTTCGTGTTGATTGCATGTTTAGTTTATTTGAAAAGATAAGCGAAACCCTAGAATTTGATTGAAGATATTTAATTGGATTAGTGAATAAATCACCACTAAAAACTACATCTTAGATCACCATCTAGTTGGGGTTGTTGGTTGATGGGTAAGCCGTTGCCTCATTTGTGTTTTCCTTTATTGTTTATTAATCGAATCATTAGTTTAATCTTTAGTTCAAGTTTTAGTTCTATAAACCCTAGTTTCCTGCTTTGTTTTTACGCAATTTTCTGTTCGATTCGTAGTTGGACGCTCGTCGCAATAGCGACGCCCGTCCGCAATAGTGACGCCCGTCCGTTAGATTCCGTTTTGGACGCTCGTTCACCAAAGTGAGCGCCAAATGGCTTCTATTTGCTTATTTTTCAGCTTGTTTTATTTACATTTTCCGGTTTCTGTTTTTAATTCTTAGGTTTAGGTTTTAGTTAGTTTCAGCCTTAGTTTAGTAGTTTAGTTAATAATTGTGATGTAATCAATAGAATAATTGTCCCTTGATCCGATAAACATTCCACTCCCTTAGGACGACCCGATAACATCCTATACTACGATCCTTATACTTGGGGTGTTTCGGTTTATAAATTTAAAACACGTTTTTACCGAACAATCTCTAGATGAATCCTTGTAAGTTTAGAGAAAAGGCTTTTCAAATTGACAGAGTTTCTGCTTGGTTTTTCTTTTCTTGATCGTTATACTTATCTGTCTGTCAATGCCTTCAATTTATAGCCTTGAGTATCCTTGATTTGAAATTCCGTCCGTTGGCTATATTAATGAGGGGAATAATCTTTGATTTTATTCTTGATTCGCCCTTAATTACATTCTCCTTGATTTCAGTGATCTGATTTTTCATCAAATGTATAGCAGAAAATCCGTCCTTGATTGATCCTCTATTGATTGTGCATTAAATGCATGATCCTCTGAATCTTCATCATATTTCAATTCTGTTCTGATAAGGATTACTTCACCGTTCTCTGAACGGTCGAGTGATTCATTTGACTTTGCCGTTTAGATCTTCCTTCACTGTTTTTGCCTTCACTTTGCCGAAAGTCAGTTTACTCTGCCGATTCACTGTTTCCTTCACCACTTCAGTTTAAGGAGAATCTTTGTACTTCACTGATCATTGATTTGGGTGAGATCAGTGTACACCATATTTGAACATTAGGTTTCATCACTTGAACCATAACTTAGACTATCCAAGGTCATCACAGACTTCCTTGGTTATAAGTCATACCATTAAGTCTTCATTGCTTCTCTGCATATACTTGGTTGGCTTCACTCTGCCGAATGTCCGTTTTACTTTGCCGTCCTACCAACTAGTACAATACTTTTCTGACTTAACTTATACAATATGTCAGACTCTAAGTAAAGACTTACAGAGAATTCTAACTTATTTCAGGCTTTCTATAACAGCTAGTATGGCCATCATCAAAACCTAATAAAATGTTCCTAACAATTTCCCCCTTTTTGATGATGCCAAAACCCTCATAAGCCTGAATATAAGTAAGCCAAATCTTTCATAATAATTCACAAAATGAAACTCAACAATTTTATTCATCCATTCAAGGGCAATAAGATATTGCGTCTTTTTATTCAAAGACAAAGGCAAATAGAAATAATTCAAATTAAGTATAAGGTCTACTCCTTCATTTCTTCAAACCTGATGCCTTTGCCTTTGTTGTCCTTGCCCTTCATGTTGGGCTTGCCTCCTTTTACTTTGGAGCTTTAGGGCTTTGAGCTTC
The DNA here is from genome assembly GCA_026214975.1 of Gentiana macrophylla. Classification (NCBI taxonomy): domain Eukaryota; kingdom Viridiplantae; phylum Streptophyta; class Magnoliopsida; order Gentianales; family Gentianaceae; genus Gentiana; species Gentiana macrophylla. Next base: position 24,199,287 of record CM047815.1, on the reverse strand, counting down.
CTTCCCGTTTTGGCGGCACAAAACGTGCTTCAAGATTTGCAGTTGCTGCATCAGACTCAGGGAGAGGTCCATACTTTTTCTCCAGTATCTTGGTTTTTGCCTCACCAATTTTGAGAAGGGTGTCAGTTGTTGCCCAGAGTGCTCCATGATATCATCCAGATGCTGAATTTGATGAGTGTGAGCATTTAAAGTGTCCACCAAAGGTTTGAGATTGTTGTCAATCGTCTTATCAATAAACTCAAGGTTGGTTTGGACGTATTGAGGGATAAGTTGCTGGAGGTTGCAAAGCAAGTTTCCTTGTCTTTCCATGACCTCATCTTGTATCTTGATATGACTGATGAGAGCTTCAATCTTGTGGTTGAAGGAGGTTGCTCCACTCCTTAAGGCAGTCTTCAAGTTTTGCCTGTTGTGATATTGCCTTTCCATGTCCACAATGAGGGGTTGAATGTCCAGGTTGAAGACTCTTTCTGGATCGATTTCCTCTAGTGACACATTAACCTCCTCTTCATCCCAATCTTCCTCTTTCTCGTTTTTCTCCTCATCCTCTTCCTCCTCTTCCTGTTTACCTTCTGTTTCTTCTCCTTTATCTTCCACTCTTTCTTGTCCTTCCTCTTGTTCCTCTACAACCTTAGTATCATTGAGAGGTTGTGGAGGAATGCTTGCTTTTCCATCTTCTTCTGCTGGTGTTCCCCCTTGGTCAATAGTGGGGGAGTTGACAAGTTTAGCGAAGTGAGTTTGATCAGCTGGCTCACTCGGCGGTTCAACAACTTTTGCTGAGGCTCTTTAAACGTACCTCTTGAAGAGTTAGATCATCATCAGATGTCTCCATGGTTTCCGGATCAGCTTCAAGATGGTCACCTTCAGAATGTTCATCCTCTGCCTCAACTTCTTCCTCATCCATATCTTCGTCTTCAGATGAAGTAATTCTATATCCTTCCTCACCTTCCTCCAGGTAGGTGATTTCCTCTTGTTGTTTTTCTTCTTCTGTTGCTGTATCATCACTGATCGTCACAGGGTCATTCACGTTGCTGGTACCAGTCATTGAGGTGTTCTCTTATGTCATCTGGGATCTGGTTCTTCGTCCTACTCCTGATCTGCTGCTTTTAGGTTGTTTTCTTTTGCTCACAGCAATGGGTTTGAGTTTCATGGATGCCTTGATGTAGGTAAACATTACTTTAGACCTATGTGGAGGCTGCAAATTTGTGGGTTTTACCTTCAATGCGTTAAACAGGTGTTGAAGAGGGAACCCATATGATTTCCTCTCCCAGAAATCACCTTTCTTCTGCAAACCCTTGCTTGGTGCCGTAGTTGATAAATCAATTTCCTTTTGAATCTGATCCTTCAATCTATTGAATACAAATGTTGCCCAGTCGAATTTGGTGCCTTCGTAGATAATAGCCATCATTTTGATCCGCAACTCAGTTAAGTTTTCCATTGACCCTTTTCTGCCTTCGATATTCTTGGTGATGACCGGTGCAAATTCTGCAAACGGAAGTTTTAGCATTGATCTAGGGAGATTGTATGTTTTGATGTTTTTCTTCGGGTTTTTGGCTATCTCAGCCCAGAATTTCGTGATGTCAATCTTAACAAACTTTACATTAGCTGGACCTATTATTGGTAGTTGTAGGAACCTATTGAGAGGACCAGGCGTTATGACTACCTCTTTCAGAAATATTGAACTTTTTATGTAATCGACCTCAGTTTTCTTTGTGCTGGGCACAAACATGGCATTTTTCCAAAATGCGATCATATTTTCATAGTAGATTCCAGTGATTGGGGGATTTAGGAAGGTCATTAACCACAGATTTGAACAGCAATCAACCAAGCGTTGAGCTTTTGCATCATTGTCACAGAAAGAAATATAATGTTCAGGTTTGAAAAACGAGCCAGTGATGATGGATTTCTCATAGAATTTTTCAGTGGGAGAGATTGTGGAAGATGAAGCCATTGATAATTGATTGATGTTTAGAGAATAATATTTCGAATTTTCAGAGAGAATCCAAAGTAGGGCTTGTAATTTTGCAAAAGAGTGTAAAGATTTCTGAAAATTTCTAAGTGTAGTTTATATAGGATGATTTGGGTAGTGTGAACGTGGTTTGAATGTGGAAGGATTTTATGACATAATGGCGTGATTTTGTGTATGTAAATCGCGATATTTGAGTGAAGTGGGGGAGTGGATTGAGGTAAGTAATGATAGAGCCCGGGAATCGAGGCGTTTGTAATTCGGAAAAGTAATATGGTTACCTCCATGATTATAAGTTGATCTCCACGTGTGTAATCATCCACAGAATAATCTTCCATAACTCCCTTATTCTCCACGTGTATACAATTTGATTATGTTCACACTTTAATTTTACCCATGACTCCAATCTTTATTTCGGTGGAGTGCCTTGGCTGGCCACTTAGCCGGTGTAGGGATTCTTTCACTGAGCCACTTTATTTGACTGTTCCTAACAATAAGTGAAGTCAACTTCGCCGAGTACCAGTGCCTTACCTGCTACATCTCCTGTAATGACAAAGGTTTAAACAGCTGATGAAGTCACTTAGCCGATTACTCCAGTTAGCCTATATCAGGTCTGCTTGCAGTTAAGTATAGTAGGGATCCAATGATTCCTCTATATATTTTCTGATCAACATCATTTCCAGTTTCATCTTTTCCAAGAATGACTCTTGCACACATTGGTGTGTCTGCTGTGCCACTTGTGTCCATCCCATACTTGTGTATCAAGTCTTTTGTATACTTGGCTTGACTAATGAAGATTCCATCCTTCATTTGTTTTACTTGAAGGCCAAGAAAATAATTCAGTTCTCCCATCATGCTCATCTGAAATTTGATCTTCATCAGGTTTGCAAATTTCTCACACAGCTTTTCATTCTCTGATCCAAAGATGATGTCATCAACATAGATCTGTGCTAGCAATGTGCTTGTTCCTTCCTCTAATTTGAATAGAGTCTTGTCTATAGTTCCCTTATTGAATCTATTCTTGATCAAAAATTGAGATAGTGTTCCCTTATTGCATCCTTCCTTGTTGAAGTGCACATTGTAGCATTTTTCACAAAATTGACTAATGCTCATCATATTGAAATTAAGTCCCTTGACATATGTCACATTTTGAATCTTCAGATTGTTCTTGAGCATTGTGCCTTCCCCCTTAATCTTGCCAGGGTTTTCTTTGCCTCCAAATGTGACTTTTGGTCCATCAAAAGCTTTAAAGTCAGTGATCCATCTCTTTTTTCCTGTCATGTGTCTGGAACATCCACTGTCTATATACCAAACATCCTACAAAACAAATTAATTAAGTTTAGGTACCCAACACTATTTGGGTCCATACCTGTTAGCAGTCACGCCTCCTACTCCAAGTGTATATCCAAATGGTCTTCTTTTTGGATAGTTAAAGTCATCAACTTCATATATATAAGGCATAGCAGAATAGCTTCTAGTGTTTCTACTGAAGTTATTCTGATACTTTTCTCTACTTTTTAGTGCATTTGCATCCTTCTTCACTTTCCAATATGCAGTGGGAAACCTGACTTGCTTCATGTGTCTAGGAACATACCTAGTTTGATTTTTCTTAAACACATTATGCATATTATGAAATGGTTTTTTCTTGTATTTTGGAGGTGCAACATTCCAATCATCCTCTGAAGGATAAAGTCTTCCTTTACCTTTCAGAAAGTCCTTGCTTTTGATTGACTTGATTGATGATTTAGTCTCATTGTTTTTTCTTGACTGGGTTTTGACTTCACGATGCAGGATGAGTGGTTGAAACCATGGTGCATCCTTTCTAAATTTTGGTTAAATGTTGATCCTGGATTCGTAATTGTGTTGACCGTTGTTTCTACTCTCATCCACGATATTGTAGCCAAGACCAGATCTCGATCCAAACCTTTTGAGGGTTTGTAAAGCTAGTTCATTTGTTATCTTAAGCGGTAGGGGATTTTCTCGATCGATCTGTCAACAATGGATGTATGAACCTCTCTTTGTTTGTTGATCATTTGAGTAGATCTCCTTACTAGTTAGTTCAAACTTTTGCTTTATCAGTTCTTTCTTTAATCTTTATTTTCCTTTCTTAGATCCTTGCATTCCTTTTCCAGAATTTCATGATTCATCTCAATTTCATCAAATTTAGTCATGATATTTTGGACTAGGTTTGCTGGATCTAAAGGGAGAATAGAAGATTGTGCAGTGTTAGATGTGGATGCATTTGATGAAGAGTAAGAGCTAGATGTTACGTCAGTTTCATCTGATTCTTTGGCCATTAGACATAGGCTTGATTTTTCAATGTCTGGGCTATCACCTTCATCTTCATCTAATTCTTTGGTCATGAGGCATAGACATGCTTTTTCATTATCTGAGCTATCTTCTTCATCACTGTCATCTGAGTCATTACCAGATGATTCTTCATTCTTTTCACTGCTCAATTCAACCTTGAGTGCCATCTTGCCTTTCCTCTTTTCAGATGCTTTGTATTTCTTCTTTTCATCGTATTTATCATTTTCTTCAGGACAATCATCCTTGAAGTGACCTTTCTTGTTGCAGTTAAAGCATCTGTATTCATCATCTTTCTTCTTCATGTCTTTGGTTGAGCTTGACCTCTTGTTTGATGATGGGTTTCCTTTGAATGGCTTCTTTTGCTAAACTGTCAAAAGCGTTTAACTAATAAAGCTACATTCTTTAAGTTCATGTGTCTCTTTCTTTGATCACGATCGGCAAAGTTACTTTCTTTGGCCGCTACCGGTGCGGTGGCTTTTGTGTCTCTGCCGGAGCACCATCTTCACCGTTCAGTTCGAATTCATGAGCTTTAAGTTGGGACATCAGTGTCAGAGTGTCAGTGTTTGCAAGGTTTGTGGTTCCTCTGATTACTGATGTTATGATCTTCCATCTTTCAGGTAAGCCTCTCAAGATATTTAAGCATACTTCTTTCTGGGGATATGTATGTCCAAGCTGCTGCAGTTCACTGATGATGCTTGAGAATCTGTTGTCCATTTGATCAATGGATTCACCACCTTCATTTTGAAATTTTGAAATTTCTGTTTTACCTTGAGATAATTTGTTTTCTTTGACTCGCTTGAGATCCTTCATTTATCAGTGCTAGCTTGTCCTACATCTCCTTTGCTGTTTTGCAATCTTTGATTCTCATGAACATGTTGCTATCTAGAGTCTTCAAAATCATATCTTTTGTTACAAAGTCTAGATTTGCTCCTCCTGTCGTCCTTGGTCCAAACTTCCTTGGGTTTGTCTACTTCCTTCCCTTGATCTGCTCCTGTGGATACCACAGTCATGATCATGATTGGTCCATCGTTGATTACGTCCAGCATCTCCCCATGAGTTGCTGCAAGATGAGACAGCATTCTTATTTTATATTCATCAAAATTATTAACATTGAAAATAGGTACTTTTGACATAAAGTTTGAGGAATCTATAAGTACAAATAAGATATCTATATGTGAATGAATAAAATAAAAAAAACTCAGATTTGAAAACTACTTTGAAAATATGTGATCTCCTTGTTACCAGAAATTAGATCTGAATAGGTTCTGATACTAGGAACATTGCTCTGATACCAATTGTTGGTCCCAGAGAAGGGTAAAACTATAGTCAGAGGGGGTGTGAATGACTATAGTGGAGTTTCAAAAACTTTTCTTGTGTTTAAAAGCTTTTGGGAAGCGGATAAGTCCCTTCTTACTAAGTTATTTCAAAGTAGTTTAGACAATCACAGATGTAGATTATAATCTAGGCAATTTAAATGAATGCAGTAAAGTAAATTGCAGAAAGTAAATTGACACAAGGCTTATAGTGTTTCAGGGTGGTGTAATATCTTAATCCACTCTTCTCCTGTGATGATTGGAGGAATTCACTATTGTTTTTACAGATACAATAGTAAGATTGTCCTTGACTTCCCAAGCTTCACAAAATACAAGACTATCACTCCTTGTTTGCAGCGACTTGATGATTGGTCTCTTTCACTTTGCTCCTTGAGATCAAATCCTTCAATGACTATCACACAAACACAACTCCTTCTCAGATGACTTCTGATTCAGTTGCTTCAGTTTATTGTGAATAAGATTCACAAGCTTGATTGATCAATCTCAGTGCTAAATATAAAATTGTAGTTCTGATGTCTGAGTTGATCTCTAGATGAGAGAGAAGGTGTCATGGATTTTATCTAACGAAAATAAACAAGTAATAAATTTATAAATCCGGTATACCCCAAGTGTAGGGATCGTAGCATAGCGATTAATACCGGAGTCGATCTCAGGGAATCGGGGTATCTAGTTCATTAATTTTCCTAAGATTGACACTATTATTATTAAAACCTAAAAATAACAAAACGAAAAGTAATCTGGACAGAGGATTGTCAGACCAAAGCCAGGAAAGATCGTTGCGAACATAATTAAACTATAAACGAGAAAAACAATAAAACTTATAAAAGCATGATAATGACAATAGCGATTAAACATAGAACAAACAATGATCCACCATCCCGCAACCCTTAATTTCCTCTCTAGATTATCTTATGATGATTTAACTAAAATTGTGATTCACCTATCAAATGTATGAACTCCTAATTTCTTAGACAAGTTTGCCTATCAATCTTTTATCTTTCGATCTTAAAGATTAACGCTATCAAACCAAGGTGCAATATTTATTCAATCTAGCAATCTAGATACTCTAACCTAATCAACTCTCGTTACTTATAGGTTAAAGATCCAATCTTTCCTATGGTGATCTAGGTTTACATCGATTCTCATCACATAGTAAACATCAATAGCAAAACATCTCTCGACATAAATTTGCATAACACATAATCATAGAAAAGAAACAAACTTTAAATTAAACTCACAAAATATCCAAAGGAAGAAATAAAACGCTGCTGAAAAGTTTCTCATGCTTGCTCAAGGTTGCACAGCTTCAAGCCATCATCATGATCGAACAAGAAGAAATAAATAAAATAAAATAAAAATAATCTAACCCTCGGTCGACCAAGCACCAAGGCTTGGCCGACCGAGCACAACTCGGCTTCAGAATTTAGGGTTTTCTGCGGCTGCTGTCGATATATGATATAAGATGATCATTAAGGTTGAGAATGCGCTGCTATATATAGAAAACTAGGTCGGTTTCAGCATGGCGGCGGCTGGACACCCGTCTGGATGAGTGGACGCACGTCCAGTCTTCAATAAAAACTTCGAGTCGGGCCGAACTTGATCAGACGCCCGTCCTATAGGTTTTTGAACGCTCGTTCACTGAAAATCTGAACATCCTGAATCAAAAGCTCCTCTTGGACGCCCGTCCACTCCGTCTGGACGCCAGTCCACTGGACGGAACATCAAACGCTCGTTCAGCTTTCTAAATCTTCATTCCAATCCTCAACTTGCATCTTTCTCCTTCCATTAAATCTCCAATTATGTATCTTTTCAGCTCCTTCAATCCCTCTCCATGACATGTAAATGCACCTTCAAAACCATAAGAACACGCAAAGTGTAAAACCATAGATAATTACCAATAAAATCATGAAATTAGCTCAAGTTTACACTTAAAGACTTTTAAAACTCATTTGATCAATAATTCAATTAAACCCTTAATTTCTATGCAAATTGTATGAATATGGAGGAAATCATTATAAAATATAACGTTATAAATCACATAAAATCACCCTTAACAGAAGGCTTTTCAAATTGACAGAGTTTCTGCTTGTTTTTTCTTTTCTTGATTGTTATACTTATCTGTCTGTCAATGCCTTCTATTTATAGCCTTGAGTATCCTTGATTTGAAATTCTGTCCGTTGGCTATATTAATGAGGAGAATAATCTTTGATTTTATTCTTGATTTCCCCTTAATTACATTCTCCTTGATTTTAGTGATCTGATTTTTCTTCAAATGTATAGCAGAAAATCCGTCCTTGATAGATCCTCTATTGATTGTGCATTAAATGCATGATCCTCTAAATCTTCATCATATTTCAATTCTGTTCTGATAAGGATTACTTCACCGTTCTCTGAACGGTCGAGTGATTCATCTGACTTTGCCGTTTAGATCTTCCTTCACTATTTTTGCCTTCACTTTACCGAAAGTCAGTTTACTCTGCCGATTCACTGTTTCCTTCACCACTTCAGTTTAAGGAGAATCTTTGTACTTCACTGATCATTGATTTGGGTGAGATCAGTGTACACCATATTTGAACATTAGGTTTCATCACTTGAACCATAACTTAGACTTATCCAAGGTTATCACAGACTTCCTTGGTTATAAGTCATACCATTAAGTCTTCATTGCTTCTCTGCATATACTTGGCTGGCTTCACTCTGCCGAATGTCTGTTTTACTTTTCCATCCTACCAACTAGTACAATACTTGTCTGACTTAACTTCTACAATATGTCAGACACTAAGTAAAGACTTACAGAGAATTCTAACTTATTTCAGGCTTGCTATAACAGCTAGTATGGCCATCATCAAAACCTAATAAAATGTTCCTAACAAAAGAAAATCACAATACCAGAGAATTAAACTTACATACAGAATAGATTACACAACAAGATGAGAAACAGAGCAAATGACAGGAGGAAAGGTTCAAAGTGCATGATTATTACAAAGCATCATCATTCATCGTCGGAGCTTGATAAGGGAGGGGTAGAGGAACCACCGTGTGGATCACAGGGAAGTGCACTGGAGCGAGTCGCATGGCTGGGGAAAAACTCATCACCAGGTAGGGAGGACAGTTCAGCCACAAAGGTGCAAATGTGAGAGATTAAACAGGCAAATGGAAGTGGTTGACACGGATTTTGCTGAGAGCCAGCAAACCGGATAGCAGCCTTATGGATAAGGACACCCCAATCAATGATGGCACCAACCCGAAGGGCGTAGAGGAGAAGAAGCTCATCATCAGAGATCTTTGAAAAGTGCGGCGAAGGCAGGACACGCGAATTGATGAAGTGTTTCCATGCACGGGCGTCGCGGTCAAGATCTGCTGTAGTGAAATCAACAGTAGGACCGTGGTCTCTCTGGACAAGGGTGTGAATGGCCTCACAAAGGTAGTGAATGAAGTTGTTGTTGTTGTTGTCCAAGTTCCATTGTTCTTCGTAATGAGTGTGTTGAGGTGTTGAGTATTGGGAAATTGTAAAGGCCCGAATTGATGATACCGGTGTTGAAGGGCCTTTGTACCACCACACATGGTAAGTAGAAGTGGGCGTCGCTCACGGAGTGAGACTCTGAGAAAAAGCGCATAGAACTCAAGTACCATGGAGACATTGACACGACCCTGAGGGGCACGAACAAAACGGGTCCATCCACCACACGTGACGCGACCCTTGGAGAAGTTGGTTACTTTGCTCCTGTTTAAACCTTTTTCAAACCGAATAGGTGCATGACCAAAGTAGTTGAGGTAACGGATACGGGCCACCTCGAACCATATTTGAAAAGGATGGGGATCTCGAGGATAGATATGCTCGGGAGTTTGGTTGGGAAGACGAGGCATAAGGGAATCGGGTGGGGAAGGGGTGCGAGAAATGGAATTAGATGACATGGTGGAAAAGGAATTTGGAAAGTGAAACGTAAATGTTTGGGGTGAGGGAGGAATGAAATACAGTGGGGAAATTATATAGAAGACACCATAAGGGAATGGACGGTCCCGGTTAACAATGGCACATTTTCAACAATTCACCCCCGCCTGCCTGTGATTCTGTCATGTTTTGTCCTCTTTCTTCTTTTTCACGCTTCTATGAATCTTGATGGGGACGGTATATTCTCCTCTTTTATTTCTTTCTCTTTTGGAATGGATTCATTCTTGTTTTACATGCAGAGTAGTTTTCCATTCAATACCCCTTTGTGTTTTTTTTATTCCTTATATTCTTTATTATTTTAATTTATAAAATATAAAAATCCTATAATTACATTAATTCATCCCGTTAATTAATATAATCTTTTTTCTTTCTTTCACATCAGACACTAATTAATTTTGTCATTCAACTCACATAAGAAATACAAATCATTTTATTTTCTTATAAACTACATATGATTCAAGTCTACTCATTTCCAAGTCTGTTAAAAAAAACATACGATTCAAATTAACACAGGCTTAAACTTGTGTAACACATACAAACCAGAACCAACCCCTAAGAAAAACATAACAACCCAAACTGGGCTGGGGGGACATTAAAACCAAAAGCAAACTCAGGCATTTTCCAAAGAACATAAATAATTCAGATAAATATATTATACAATAAACATGAACATTAAAATAAAAGCAGTACTTTCAGGACATGATAATAAATTATACAAACAGAAAATTTAAAACCAAATTAAAACCACATTTTTTTGCAAACAAACAGTAAAATTAAAATTAAACAAACAGAAATAACAACAACAAAGTTTTTCAGAAATCACAGATAATTTGGCAGATATGCAATCCTTTTCCCCGACGTCTCGTTGCAAACCTGGACAACTTGATTGATCTTCCTCTTGTAGGTCTGCATCGTCTCTTTCAGATTTGCCACTTCACAGTCTCTTGATTCAACCTCCTCAAGCACCTTCAAGTTGATGTTCTCGGTTCATGAAGAAGTTCACATCTCTGTGTCATCATGTCTTGCTTTTGCTCCTCCAGTTGGTGCATAAATTCCTTCCTCAACCACTTCATCTCTTCATCCAGTTCTTGCTTGAATATGATTCTCATATGTTGCCGTTCTTCCTCCAGCATTTTCATGAATTCGTTTCTTTCCATTGCCATTTTTTTCTTTGATGTGCTTCCTGATTTAGAGATATACGGTATTTATCTCAGCATCATCCCAGAATATATATAGCCTAGGTTAACCCTAGGTTAATTGTAGTATTGCAAGCAATTAAATGGATGCGGCATTTCAGTTTTCAAAAACTATGGCTGTTAAGGCGAATTTGTAGTTCAAACAATTCCAATGCTTCGTAAACCTTCACGACATTGGAAGTTGAAACAAATCAAAATCAAACATTGTATCGTGATTTAACTATCGAATCTTTACTTATCCTTTTATATCTATCAAAATCAATTATTGTATCGTGATTAATCGATTTATGTTTAACTTTATGGCCCCGTTTTTAAACGTGAATGTTATCACTATTTTTTTAAATGTCAATTAAACGTGTCAAAACAATTATATGGTTTTATCACAAGTTATATATGTTTTAAAATGATTCTGTAACAAATATAAGGTTTATATCCTGATAAAGAATTTCATGGCGAACCTTTTATGTGGGTATTTTAGGAATTTTATGAAGAACCTTTTGGTCAAAATTAATTAGTTATGCAATTAATGATCTCGTTTTCCCTTCAGTTTTGTTATGAATTGCAAACCCCCTCGTTTTTCTCCTACTTTTTATTAATTTCAAACCCTCTCGATTCTTCTTCCGGTTTTGATTCATCACAAATCCAGTCGTTTGTTATTCTACTTTTTTTTAATTAATTGCAGACCCTAATACATTACCGCTATTTGCATGCAAGAACTACATCTCAGGGACGAGTAACTACACACATAAAATCAGTCAAACAAGCAAAACAAAAAGGACTGATAATATTATAAATAATTTCAAGTTCATAACAAAATTTTACAACATAATATTATTAAAAAAATACAAATTTATAGATAAAGTGCGGTTTGGATGAGGGGTGAGATTTTATCATATGCTATGGTCCGAGAACTCTATAACATGCTCTCTTATTGGGAGAGTTTATGGTCGAACCCCAACTCCAATTGGGTCCAAAGAAACATTATTGTTCCCCGGCCATGGCATCATGCGATAGTGCATGAATGCATATGCACATTGCACTGCAATTTTGTAAGCATCATTGCACAGTCGTATCAGATCGTTGATTTTCTTTTTGACTGTTTTGATGTTATCTTTGATATACGCCACTTCAATATACATGGAATCCGTCTCCTGTGTCATCCATATTTTCAGTTGATCAATTTCATTATGGCATTCATGTCTTCGGGCGTCCAATTTTCTTTCCAATTCTTCAACCTGGTTTCTTAAATCTGCGATCTCGTTAGTATGCTTGTCCATTTTCTTCTTTTACTTTTCTGTTTTTATTTGTAATATGAATTGTACACCTATGGTTATACTACTATTTATAGGCCCATTTTATCTTTTTTTAAAGGTTATGGCGTCTCTTCGATTTATCCTACCATGAGACCCTTCAGATTCGTATCTGTATCTCTTCAATTTACACTACCATGAGACCCTTCAGCATTCGTATCTGTATCTCTTCGATTTACACTACCATGAGACCTTTCACATTCGTATCTCTTTGATATATTACTATTTATAGGCCCATTTTATCAAATTTTAATAGTTTAATTCTAAATCTTACCCGCAACAATTTCAAACATGTCTCATTGACCGAAACAATCTTGAACTTGTGTAACATTAAATCAAACTTGTGTCGAAACCATCTTGAACTTGTGTAAAGTTAAAATTAAGAAATGAATTCATTATGTTAAGGGTCAATGACAAATCATCATATTCACTTATTATCTTCTTCCTTTCAAGGGGAAAATATTCTAACGACCCTAATGATGTTATAAGCAAACTAATGAATCAACCCCTAGTTCTCAATATGGAGATAATTACTTATTTATTTCAACGGAAAAATATTCTAACGAATACTGTTATAAGAAACTAATGAATCAAACCCTGGTTCACAACATAGGACAGAATTACAATTACAACTACAATGCATAATAATAAGAATGAAACATGTAATGAAACCATATTATCTCCTTCAAAACATTCTTCTTCAACCCCAAATAACAATTACCAATACAATACATAATATAATAATAATAAAGGAAGGGTGCTTTAGTTATATTACAATTACACCATTTCAAACAAACTTCTTCAAAAGAACAATTACATATTATACTTCTCCTTCAAACCATGGTTCTCCTTTCAAACACCCTTATTCAAAAGAACAATTACACATTTTATTTATCCTTCAAACCGCTCTTCTTAAAAAATGAGTTAAATTGTTTATAATGACATCTTAGTTTATGGTTTTCATAACCAAAACCCTTATACACGGTTAACATCTATGGTTGAAATTCCCATGAAAGCAATTCCCCAACCAACTTCTTTCTCCAATCTGGAATATGCTCCTTCCCAATCAATGATATATTCACTCTTCCCAGCATGAACTCCACGTATTTAAGAATTAAAATGCTCCAATCAGTCCTACCAAATTACAAGAATTACAAGATAATAAGTTAGTCACAAAATCGAAAACCTTAATAATCTCTATATATATTGCATAAATATAAATTATCAAACATACCCATTCTCTTGAGAGGAGGGACGCGCGCTCAACACCGCTAGCTTTCTCTCGAGAATACTTCTCATAGCCTTTTACAAGCTTCTGCATTAAAAGCGGTATGACAACTTGCATAGGCATGACACACCTTGCAAGAATCACTTTTCTGATATGCCCCAGAAGGCTGTCATACACGAAAATTATCCTCGCACTCAGATCAATTTTCAAAATAAACCAATGATCTCTCTCTATCATCAGCACATACAATGTCTTGCAACCTTCCCATGGTGTGCTACATTCCGGAGCTGTCCGGTTCACAATATGGCTAAATATTGAATTAAATTCTGCTTCTCTTGAGCGTTTCATGTTTAGTGTGTGGAAGTTTTTGACATATGTTGCAAATTGAGTATCAAGGACACGGGCATCTTGGTCAAACAGATTCGGAAACTTTAAGCATCGCCGGCGAATTTCACACAATGAACTATCCAACACCTGAATATAAATACTACTACTTAACAAAAGCATACATTTCAATCTAAACTGCTGTGTTATTGTAAAATCTAAAGCTTATACTACTTACGTTGCTTGGCAAGCTCTGCCCGCGGTTTGCAATTCCTTTCAAAATCCCTACTTCGATATCAGCGTCAACCAACTTCACACGTGCACTATGTAAATCAAAAGGAAGAAAAAACAAATTAATCATCAAAATAGGGTATACAAATTAGGGTTTAAACGCCCCTTACTTTAACCGTATGACATTGATACATGTCTTCACATGAAGCCATAAACTTTTCAACACGCTTCATCAGCACGGTATCCATTTTTCGGAACGGATCATAATCATTAAACTTCTTCACTTTCCTTTTTTTCGCTACTTTAATAGGAGGGCTGTCACAAGCTCTTCTTTTCTTCGGCGTCAGCGGTAGATCGAAACTTACGACTTCAAAAAACATTCAGTGACGTAATTACTTTAGATTACACATATATATGTCTACTGACATAAACTCAAATTAATTATTTTTGTAAAACTACATTTTACACCTTTTTTCCTGCCCTCTTCTTCCAAATCATCCTGATCATCTTCGATTTCCAAAACATCCCTTTTACTCACCTCGCCTCTCTCTTCTCCTAAGGCATTACGTAGTCATAATTTCAAGAAACAAAATTTTATGAATAAACTAATTCTCTCACCAAAACAAACAAATATATGACAAATTTAACATTATACATTCGCCGTTCGGGTTTCCCTCAACACTTTGGGCTACACTCGCAGCAGGTTCCTCCACGACGTTCACATCTTCATCACATTTCCCCCCTAATTTATAATAGCTGGTTCTTCTTCCTCTCTTATCTCAGCTAGCTCCTCCTCCATTCCACCTTCCATACCTTCACCGTTTCGGGTTTCCTCGACCGTTTCCTCAACCGGGGCATTAGGTTCATCCCCTACCTCCTTCTCTTCAACCACGGCATTTCCTAATCATAATTTCAAGAAATAAAATATTATAAACTAGTTCTCTCCTTTATAAACAACATAATGGACAAATTTAAATTCATACCTTTGCCGTTTCTGGATGCCTCCACAGTTTCATCTTCCACTTCATTCAACTCTTTATTACCTTCCATTTCACTTGAATGTATACCATCATTTTTGCATTTTTCACATGCACAAGAAAGATGAACCTCCATCAATTTAACTTTACGCTGGAGCGTATCCATTAAAGCGCATATTCTTCTGTTCTCTTCAGCAACTTTTATCAACTCTTCGCACATTATTTTGTTCTCTTCACTCACAGCAATTTTTACCAATTCTTTTAACTTCTCATAATCAACGTTACCCGTTGATTGCTCATTGTCAGAAGTAGTTTCATCATCTTCAACTTCATCTTCCCGGGGCATCAAAAAATAATCTTTTACTTTTCGACCGGATGGAACCAACTTTCAAACCGCCTCCACTGCATTATATACTACTCATAAATAATGTGGAGAAATTTGCATGTACATACCAAACTTAATATACAAATTAAACATCGCTACTCTCTCGATTGAAGAAAAAGTTGAATTACTGAAGATCGACCCTTTTACCGCCGCTCCCACTTCATCAACCTTGGGACAGCATTTTCGTCAACAATCTCGGCAAACTTCCTTAAACAAGGAATAGCTTCAAGTGCCCAAACCTACGATGCATTTACATTCAAGTGATGGACCGAACATAATAAAAAAAACTTTAACAAGCAGATTTGGCTTATGTATACCTTCAAAGCGTGCGGAAAACCTATAAAGTATATCCGATCGGGGGATTTTTGAAAGAATCCCTCATGTCCCTCCTCCAAACATAGACAGTGGCTTCATAAGAAGCGTTTCCCCATGGATACTTTTTGAAAGCATCCAAATCCTCAACCAACTTAAAGATCCACCAACCCACCGCACGTCTCTCTTCCGATCCCCACACAACGTACGTCAATATAACGATCAACCTAAGCTTGTAACGGTCATTAGGATCCTTAATGCGATTAAAATTTGCCCACACATCCTTCCTATACACTTTCGATAAGTTTTTAAAATACTTCTTAACTAATCTACACTCTTTTCCTACCCCTTTATCGACATTGCTACCGTCGCCAACCAAGAGACCACTAACCAGTGCAAATTCTTCAACACTAAATCGTATTTTTTTGGCTCCAACTTTGAACCAAAAAACATTGGCATCTACATTCCATGGACACGCCAACCTCATTAACAACTGATGTATTATCATGTTGGCTTGCATATCCTTCAAATGGATTAAGTGTCTAAAACAAGACTGCTCCAACATTGCTTTGTGCTTGTCGTTAAGCTTTTCATAAAATTAAATTGTTTTACCAATTGAACATCGGGAAACAACTTCACATTTTGCAGACCTTTCTTCTTGGCTAAGTGCATAAATCAACGGCATTTTTTCGACTTATCTATAACCAACTGAAGAGAGTTTGAGAATGTGATAAACACAAGAGTAAACTTCAACTTAGTTTATTCATTGATATGAGAGGTGTATAAATAGATACAATTGAGAGAGACTAGCAAGCTAGCTTGGGCGGCCACTTGAGTATGTAGATGTGGGCGGCAAGCATGCAAAAGTAAAAGTAAAAACTATGTCTATGACATAAAGTAAACTAGAGTTTGACATATTAATTGTTTATATGTATCACAATTAATATGTCTATGACATAAAGTAAACTAGAGTTTGACATATTAATTGTTTATATGTATCACAATTAATATGTCTTTTACAATTAAATAAAGTGTACAAAATATCTCTGCATTGAACTCCTGAGAGGTTTCTTTGGGCACCTCTTTGAACTTCTCAATGATCTCTTTGAAGTAATGTTTGTAATATTTCCACCCCCTCAACCTGGTGTATATGTTGATGCAAACCAAGTTTGCTACTAAGTCTCTTTGAACATAAGAGGTGGAATAGCCTTGGTAAGAATATCGGCATTACGATCTGCTTTGAGGAACATCTGGAGTTGAATAATCTTGGCATCAATCTTTTCCTTGAGAAAGTGTCATCATCAATGTCCACATGCTTGGTTTTATCATGATGGATAGGATCTTGACCATACATAAAGGTGAATTATTATCATAGCAGAGTGTGATAGGTTCTTTGAGGAGGTTCTTTGAAGTTCGGTCAGTAAGACTTTTTAGCCATAGAGCTTCACAAATGCCAAGTACAAGTGCCCGAGTTCGACCAGCCTTCAAGATCGCTTCTTGACACAAGGTTGTTTCTTGCTTCTCCAAGTAACCAGGTTCCCCATACATAGGAGCAATAGCTGTGGTAGATCGATCATCAATGTGACATCCAGCCCAATCGATCAGAGTGTAGACCTTGATTGATCTATCAGTAGACTTGGTGAAGTGCAGGCCTTGGCCAGGAGTGGACTTTAAATATCTCAGTATCCTATTCACAGCATCCCAATGTTGCTCAGTAGGGCAGTGCATGAACTGACTGACCAGACTAACCCCATATGCAATATCAGGCCTTGTGTGAGAAAGGTAGATGAGTTTACCTACAAGCCTTTGATATTGTTCTTTTTCGACAAAGAATGTCACCATGCGAGAGGGGTGTTCTTGGGGTCTACTGGGGATACAAAGAGTTTGCATCCCAAAGATGCCGATTTCCTTCAGCAGATCCAGTACATACTTCCTTTGAGAGACTGAAATGCCTTTACTGTTTCTAGCTATTTCCATACCAAGAAAGTATTTTAGGGAGCCCAGATCTTTAACTTGGAATACCTTTGCCAGTAGAGTCTTCAAATGTTGGATCTCAGTAGAGTCATCTCCAGTAAGGATGATATCATCCACATATACAATAAGAATAGACCTTCTCTGGTTGGTTGTCTTGATAAACATAGTGTGATCAGAGTTGCATTGATGATATCCAGCAGCTTTAACCACAGTAGTGAGTTTTCCAAACCAGGCTCTAGGGGATTGCTTCAGGCCATATAGAGATTTCCTGTGTTTGCATACCTTGCCTTGAGTGTGGGGATTGACAAAACCAGGAGGTACATTCATGTAGACTTCCTCAGTAAGGTCACCATTGAGAAAAGCATTTTTGATATCCAATTGGTAAAGAGGCCAGTCAAGTTGGACTGCTAGAGAAATCAGCCTGACAAGGTGTTAAGCTTTGCTCATTGGTGCAAAAGTTTCTGTATAGTCAATGCCATAAGTTTGAGTGAACCTCACAGCCACCAATCGGCTTTATACTTGTCAATAGTACCATCGGCATTGTATTTTATGGTGAATAACCATCTACAAAATGACTCGCCTTCTTGCCTTTGGGGAGAGTTGTGAGGTACCAAGTATGATTATCCAGAGTGCGATCATCTCTGCTTTTATGGCTGACCTTCCACTTATCATTTTGAAGGGCCTCTGAATATTTTTAGGAATAGAGTGAGAGTCCAGTCTGTGTAAACATAGCAAATCTGAGAGACAAGCGGTCATAAGATAAATAAGTCTGAATAGAATGATCAGTGCATGATCTTTTCCCTTTCCTTAGAGCAATAGGTCTGTCATCAATGTCGGTGAGAGGTCTTTGTGGTTCGGTGATCTACGAGTCGAGAGGGTGTTGAGGCTCAAGAGGCTCAGTTCAGTTGAGCCTGGGTCGGTGAGAGTCTTGAGGTCCAAAGAGCTCGGGTCGAGAGAAGTCTTGAGGTTCATCTGCTTTGAGTCTTAGTAGGTTCTTTGAGGTTAAGAGTTTGTTGAGGGAATGGATTTAGATCAATTTCAATTAGATGTCCATCAGTGACTGCTTCATAGACTTGGCTGTAGTAGGGAGTCCTTTCAAAGAATTTTACATCCATAGAGTTGTAAAATTTCTTTTCAGTAGGTGAATAGCATTTGTAACCTTTCATGTCCTTAGCATACCCTAGGAAAATGCACTTGTGAGCTTTGGGATCAAGTTTGCTTCTGTGTTGGGCATGGATATAAACAAACACAGTACAACCAAAGATTTTTGGAGGCAATTGGGCAATAAGATGAGGGCAGGAGTGTGTGGTCAACAGGGTTTGGATAGGAGTCTTGAAACCTAACACTCACTGGAAGCTGTTGATTAAATATGTGGCGATCAATATAGCTTCACCCCACATATATTTTGGAACATTTGTAGTGAACATGATTGATCTCGGCCATTTCAAAGTAAGTGCCTATTCTTTCTCTCAGAACCCCATTTTGCTGAGGTGTCTCAACACAACTACTGATATGGACAATTCCCTTATTCATCAAGAAATTACTGAGATTAGACTCATAATATTCAAGAGCATTGTCAGTCTTCAAAATTTTAATCTTAATGTCAAAGCGAGTAGAGACCATGTTGTAAAACTCTTGAAAGATGGATCCAACTTGATTTATCCTTCATTAAAAATAACCAAGTGATTCGGTGTGGTCATCTATGAAGGTTACAAACCACCTCTTACCTGTTATACTTTTCACTCTTGAGGTCCCCTATACATCACCTGTGAATTAAGGTGAAAGGTGTGGATGGGAAGTGAGGTAATTTAGTATACACTGATTTGGCGAGTTTGGCAAATTGACAAATATCACATTGAAGATCATTAAGATTACATCCTTTAAACAATTTCGGAATTAAAGACTTTAAATAACCAAAACTTGGATGTCCTAGTCTATAATGCCATACCATGATATTGTCTAGGTTTTGAGTGCAGTCTTGAGGGCGATTCAGTCTTGATCTTACTTCAAAGCAGGTTGATCACAAACTTGATCTGAGCGTGGTTTAGCTTGACCAATCACTTTTCGTGAAGAAAGATCCTGGAATGTGCACCGATCCTTATCAAAAACAACAATCCAATTCAGATCTTTAGTGAGTTTCTTGTTGATATAAGGTTACAATCTAACTTTGGAACAAATAAGACCCCCTTGTAGATATATCTCGATTAGTAAGTTTAACCTTCCCAACACCTTTTGCATAAGAAAGCAGAACCATCGCCAGCTTTTAATTCGTGAATTTGGGTGCATGGCATATAGTGGGTAATGAGGTTTTATTACGGTCATGTGGGAAGAAGCCCAGAATCAACAATCCAAGTCTCATTACTAAGAGGTGAGCGGAATATACCTGTTTTAGCATGAGTGGCCATTTCGGTAGAGGAGCTACCTTCACGATCTTTGGGCAATAAAGGCTTTAAAGGCAAAGAACCGAGCATTCAGGATGATTTGTCATTCTCTCTAAATCACCGACAAGTCCGCGCCTTGATTTTCCCCTGGTTGGTTTTGAGGTTTTAGAGGATTAGGCTTGCCATGAAGCTTCCAAAGCAATTGTCCTTGGTGTGATTTGTGCGTTTAAAGTGATCACAGAACAACCTTCCAGATTTTCTCAACAAAGCCTCAGTAAGTCCCAAGAACCTCAAGAACCTTTCCCGACATTCAAAGACGGCAGCGTACCTTTGGTAGGGTTATCGGCAAAAGGTGTTTAGTAGCATGACTTTCCTCCTACTTTCTTCATGTTTGACCTCAAGCAAACATGGATTTGAGATTTGGGAGAGGTTTTGTGGCAAGAATTCTCCTCTAACATCATCAAGAGTAGGGTTCGATCCAGGTGAGGAACTTGAAGACTCTTTTTCTTTCTATGATGTCCTTATAGAGGCAAAGCATCCTTAACATCATTCCAGGGTGAGTTTCCAACATATCTAGGTGTTGCCATGCCTTAGATAGTTGATTGAAATATTGAGTTCTGAGACATATCTCCTTGTCTGCGATTTTGAATCTGAGCCGAGTTCATAGACTTTGATGTATTGTCCTTTTTGAGTAAAGGTCTCTGGCATTATCCTGCATTTCCTTAGCAGCGGTGTCATACATCATGAAGTTCTCATCGATCTCTTTTGTCATAGACCTCGTGAGGATGGTCATGACTTGGTTATTTTCTCGTGTCCCATGCTTCAAACTTGGGGTCGGGCCACAGGGCGAGGTTTGGAACTGCATGATATCCCATCTTGCCCCTGGCCGGAGATATACATTTTCATAGACCTTGACCATAGCAAGTAATTGTTACCATCAAGTTTATGATTTGTAAAAGAAGAGTGTTGATTATCCGATCACGAGGCAAATTTGTGAGTCTACTTGAGGAAGATGAAACTTCAGATAATGTTGACATTTTTTCTCAAAAGGAACCGAGTTTTGCAAATGGATTTTAGAACTCAGTAAGTCTCTGCTACCATGAAGAGAGTTTGAGAATGTGATAAACACAAGAGTAAACTTCAACTTAGTTTATTCATTGATATGAGAGGTGTATAAATAGATACAATTGAGAGAGACTAGCAAGCTAGCTTGGGCGGCCACTGAGTATGTAGATGTGGGATGCAAGCATGCAAAAGTAAAAGTAAAAGCTATGTCTATGACATAAAGTAAACTAGAGTTTGACATATTAATTGTTTATATGTATCACAATTAATATGTCTATGACATAAAGTAAACTAGAGTTTGACATATTAATTGTTTATATGTATCACAATTAATATGTCTTTTACAATTAAATAAAGTGTACAAAATATCCTCAGACGAACTCCCGAGGTCTTTGGGCACCTCTTTGAACTTCAAAGATCTATTTCAAGTAATCTTGTAATATTTCCACACCAACAAAATAAAAAATTTCAATTCAATCGAATTAAAGAACAAATGAATGTGAATACAATTGAAATAAATAAGAATTTTCAATTCAACGCCAACAACTAATAACACATCACCGGCATTGTTTGAGCTAACAAATGATTCAACACCATAAAATTTAACTAATCACATCCCAAGATCATACATGCACACCACAAAATTTAACTAATCGCATCCCAAAATCAAACATACACATACCAATATGCGTGATTTATAACCCACCAACAAAATCGTACCTTTTGGAGATTCGCTCGAATGTTCCAGTCGGCTCCTTCAAGTTTCTCTTCTTCGTTGATCAGCCTTCCGGTTGGAGATTATGGAATGTTGAAGAAATTTGTTGATCACAAGTTCGACTCTGTGTTGTTACGGTGAATTTGGGAAGAATTCGAGGGTGAATGTGGGAAGCTCACAGTAGTTAATCGAAGGGGCCCAGAATTTGGGGGTATTGTGTTAAGAGAATTAGGGATTTTGGGATAATATATGTAGGATAAGATCGGGGTATTTCTGTCAAAGCAAGGTTTTATAAGGTTTTTCCCTTTTTCATTTTCTTTAATATATGCGTGGTGGTCAAAGCTTATTGTTGCGACGCACAAAGTTCATAAGCCTATTCTTGCCATTCCCCCATAAATATAACTTAAATTATGATAAGTAGAAGATTATCTAAACCAAATAATATATCCTAACATAATTCAAATTCAAACAGTATTAATTAAACAAATTCTAACTCAATCTTGTCATTATCTCTAACACGCCCCCACAATCCCATGGTAATGCAATGAACATGGCGATTGGCTCGATATGAATGAATCTGGTCTGCTTCACATTGTGTCTGCCACAAACTTCTCCATAGCAATCGGCATCAACTTCGTCCCAACTTTATATTGCTCGAATCCTGTGATAGAGAGGATGAAAATATTTTCGAAGGGAATATGATACCCTAAAAAAGAAACTTGTGATAAAGAGGAAGAAATATTTTGGAGGGAATATCATACCCTAAACAAAATAGAAGAATAATTTATAGATTGGATAGAACATACCAAGTGAGTGAATTGAAATTATAACTGCCGATGATAGGAGAGTGAATTGAGAGACACAATTGAATCTGGGTACTAGAATGAAATAAGAAAGAATGTAGAAGCTAGAGAAAAGATTAGGAGAAAAAAATAGCAAGCCCTAGAAAAATATATTTGGGGACTATCACTATTTAAGTGATTGGATCGTCCAAAATTTTTTTTTCTTTTATTGAAACCAGAAATTGTTGAGATTTGTAAGATGAATAATGACAAGAGATCAATCTATTTGATAAAAATAATATAAAATAAAAGGCAATGTAAACCAATAATACCAATAATGGAAAAGGAAAAAAAATAAAAAGATAAGAGAAATAGGTATGGCTCGGGTTTGTTGTTTTTACGTCGCTGAAAGAGGGAAAAATAAATAAATAAATAAAAAGATCCACTTGTTCTCATGACGGAGAAGGGGTGACGGGAAAAGAAAAGCTAGGACCTGGGACCTGGGGCGAGAATAAAAAGTCAAATTGGAGAAAATAGTGTGAATAATTGGAGAAATTAGACGGAGGAGCAGAGGCGGGGGAGAGGATTTTTTTTTTCTTCTCGTTTTAAAATATATTGCATTGATTAAACTGATAAAATATTACAATAGGTAGAACTTTATCTAAACCAAATAATATATTCTACCATAATTCAAATTCAAACAGTATTATTTAAACAAATCATAACTCAAATTTGTTATTATCTCTAACAAAAGGTAAGGGAATGTTCTTTAAACGGATTTTGAGTTTTAATGGTGTTATTTTTAAATATAAGCCTTATTGTCGTTTTTCCTTGTATATTTTCATTGCTTCTGGGTTAGTAGTTGTCGGAAAAAAATGGGAGACATCATGCAGATGCTTTCGAAGTCTTCTATAAAGAACAGAAAAGGAAATAAATATCTGTTCATAACGGGTGTGCATCATGTTTGTTTCTCTTCTATTTAATATATACTTCTCCTTTAATATATTATTGGTTGGTAGAACAGAAGCCGTCGATTGAAACAAATGGTGATTTTTAATATAGTTGATTTTATATGTATTATGTATGGTAAATAATTTCATCTGATTTATATACTAAAAAGGTACGCACAACAAGGTAATATATATGTTTAATAATTATAGTAAAAAGGTGATATATTTTATGGTAAAAGAGTATTATATGAATTTTGTGCTTTTATGTGTATTACACGCGTACGATGTGGTTTGTAGATGTTCTTTGGAACATTATATGTTAATTTACAATGTTTAACCACGTCTTACAGTAGCCTTGGCCAAAGACCATAACTTGAGGCACTCCATCATGGAGAAGGTGGGAGACCGAAAGGCGTTGTTTAGGACTTGTGGGACAAGAACTTAGTAGTCAATGATCTATTTACAACGTCTTTAGGTAGTGTAATTAGTTGTCTGCAGACTGAAGTCCCTAAGAAGTCTTTTATATGAATGAATCAGGTGGTTAGATCTAAACTCGTAAATACATATGTGCTTGTCTAAAAGCTAAAACGTCAATATAATTGGTAAGCGCGTTTCTAAATCAAAGCATGAGATTATTACATCCCCCTTTTGAGTTCTGTGTCAAGGGCCAACGTGTAATTTCCCACATGGAGACCTAAGTCCATGCCCCTTTGAGAGGTGCTTAATATGTCTCGGTGCATTCTCACTATGCACAGTATCCTTTGAAATTGGTGTAACAATGTTTGTAAGGTTGAAATCGTAGAACTTAACTTGTTATTTATGATATGCTATTTATTGTAGCCGTTTCTTCTACTCCTTACTAAGTACGTTTGTACTTAACCCCTCTTCTTTATTGTCCCCATCCCGAGAATGTGGTGTATTTGTAGGTTGTTTTTTAGGCCACAGAGGAGTGACCCGAAGATGATGCAAATGAAGTTTACTGTTCTTTATATTCTGTTGTAATTTGGTATAGATTCTCTTAATCTCTGTAATGATAGAAATCAGTGTGTTGACTTTGTGGATACCAATATCATATGTACGGGTTAATTGTATTTGATGGTTATAGTAAAGCCTTTTGATGTTGTACTAAATGCAATATGTGTGAAAAGAATTAATAGAATGTGTTGCTGCCAAGTGTAAGAGGCTCATTGGTTACAATAGATTTAATGCCACATCGTTATAGTTTGTTATATTTGTTGCTAGATCTTATCTTGTATTTTGTCTTTTAAGGAGCCTCACTTGTTATAAGAGGCTGGAGCTGTAAGACTGGATGATTATTATAAATTATAATTAATATACAAAATCTTTCTTGGTATCAGAGCTATCCATGGCGGAAGCTCCACCACCGGAACCACCCACAACTGGTGGCCCAACCTCTGCTCAGCCTCCTACATCCATAATCTCACCTCTTCTCACCTCTCACATAGTTACGGGAATCCCTGTCTCCGGTGTGCCTTTTTCTTGTTCTACGCCATACTTTTCCGGCAGCTTAGCTTCTTCACTCTCCGGCCTGGATCCCTCATATGCAGGACCATCCTTCACTGGTTTACCCTTTGGAGCACCATCAGCTTCCACACAGCCACTGTTTCCCAGATCGGAAAGTTTTCTTCCCATTTTCCGGTCACCAAGTCCAACATCACCGTTCAACAATCAGACATCTTCCCCATTTCATGGCCATTTGAATCAAGCTACCACCGTCAAGTTAACCCGTGAAAACTATCTATTATGGCGATATACGATTCTCCCAGTTGTGAAAGGATACAAGCTTGACGGACATCTTCTGGGCACTCTACCCCGGCCACCGGAGGTGCCATGTCTTCCATCCAATCCAGCTGCAGAAGAGTGGGATTCAGTGGACTATCTATTGCTGGGTTGGCTCCTTGGATCCATGTCTGAGCAGATATTAACTGAGGTAATAGGCTGTACCACTGCTTATGAAGTTTGTTCCACTCTTGAAATTATGTTTAACAATCAATCTGAAGCTAGAATGCTCGAGTACAAGAGTGCTTTCTCTAAGGCAGAAAATGGGTCCAAATCTATGGCTGATTACCTTGCCATGATGAAATCTTACAGTGATAACCTAATATCTGCTGGGCATCATATTTCTAAGTCTGAATTGATATTGGCCACTTTAGGAGGTTTAGACAAAGAGTATGAAGCTGTGATTGTCAATTTAACAGCTCATATAGGATCTCTATCCTGGCAAGAAGTGCAATCACAATTTGTAACACATGAGAGATTGATTGCCAGGTTCAATCCTACCTCTGCATTGCCTGCATCTAGTATCAATCCTACTGCACATATGGCAAATTACAACAGCGGATCTGAGGCAGGAAGGTCTGCTCCCAGGCCAACTGGACCAGGATAGAACTCTTTTAGGGGCAGGGGAGGCTCTAGAGGAGGAAGAGGTAGGGGCAGAGGTGAAAGAAGTAACAGCAATAGCAATAACAGTCAGATGGTGTGTCAACTTTGTGGCAAACGTGGACATACAGTGGCAATCTATTGGCATAGATTTGAGACTGATTTCATGCCAGATACAGGTGGTGGAGCTGCCAGATCAAACCAACCATCAGCTTTCATGGCCACTCCAAGTTCAATTGCTGATAATGCTTGGTATCTTGACAGTGGAGCAACTAACCATGTGACATCAGACCTGGGAAACCTGACTCAAAGTGCTACTTATCATGGTAATGACACACTGACTGTGGGAAATGGTGAAAACCTAGTCATTGATCACTTAGGACACACTGTTCTTCACACACATGTTGTCCCCTTATTTCTTAATGCTATACTTCATGTTCCTCATATTACTAGAAATCTTCTTAGTTTATCCAAATTAGTATCTAATAATGATGTGATTGTTGAGTTTAATGATAATTCTTGTTTTGTTAAGGATAAGGCTTCAAAGACAACAGTTCTCAAGGGTCAGCTCAAGGATAGCCTGTACAGGATCATGCCTCTGGACAATGAGTCAGAACAGACCTCCCTTCAATCCAAGAATATTCAGTCCCAGGCCAGAATTGCCCTCCTCAGTCAAGTCCAATCCAATGTTGTTTGTACTCAGTCTAAGAACCTAAGATTAGATGATCTAAATAAAGATCCCAATGTATGACATAAGAGGTTAGGTTTGTTAGGTGTAGTGACCGAAAGACAATTATATAATTGTTTTAGAACATAATTAATAATTCATCTTATTATATGCATGTATGCTTATAATTAAGACACTACTGAAAACCCTAAGTACCTCGTTTATGTAATCACATAACTCAGTGTATGGTTATACACAAGAGGATTGAGTTAGTGAGATGTACTTAAAATTAACTTAGTCCGTAGCGTTTATTAATCTGAGTACGGGTCTCATGATTAATTTGCTAATAATGCGCCTAACACTTTTTTAGTGTGATGATCTTATCTCGACTATCGGTAATAGGGGTACCTAGTGGGGCATTTATATATGATGATAATCATATAGTATTTGGACCGATTTGATTTGAGTTCTCGATATAATTCCGTAATTGAGAAGTCTTATCGAATCACAAGATGATCATATATGGATTAAGCTCAATCTCGAGGTGATCACAGACAAACCGCTTAGACTAGGTAGGGTTTGATGTGTTAGTAAGGATCACTTCGCAAAGATGTGGTCCAACACTTCTCGTTGGCTCTATTCTCGAGATGAGTGAGTAGTCTGTGCTATCACAGATATGGAATCCATTCCTTCCTCGGGAAGTAGAGCAGATGATTCCTCTTATTTGTTAACCCTAGAAACTGATCGATGGGCCCAGTTCATATCATATTGGTTATGAACTAATTGATCACTAGGGGGTTAATGGTAAATAAGGATAATATGTTTCGAAAAGGGTTTACGGAAATATCCCGAATCGAAGTGAACAGTCTATGGAGGATTTATCCGTATGTAATGATTATATCAGTGGACACCTTATCCACTCATAGTTGAGTATAAGTTATCTATATTCGGCAGAGATCAGTTTCGGGTTTATGGTGGTGTAATCCCAGAATTAGTAGATTGAATATAATTGTTCGGTCTGACGAATAATTTTATTTAATTTATTGTAGCTACTGAATATGGGTCCATGGTCCCCGACGTGGCTCCTAATGTAGCATATACGATTTCTCGTCGTTTCACCTCAATTATAATTAAATAATTGGATTGGACTATTTAATTGATATGTGGATTAATTGTTTAGTTGGACTAGATAATTAAATACACGGAAAAATAGTTTTTTCGTGGACTCGGCCCAATGTGTCAAAAATATGCGCATGGACCTTATTTAATTAGGGTGGGGCGCATATTACTATTATTAATTATCAAGGAATTAGTTTTCTTGGATAATTATTTAATGTGTGATTTATCTTTTATTTGTTAATTGATAATAATGGAATATTAGATAATAATATGGTTTATCCTAATTTGTTTGGGATAATTATTTATTTATCTTTTATTTGGAATAAGGATTAATCTAATAATTATCTATTAATTATTAAATCCTTGGAGGACAAGGATTACTCTCCTATATAAAGATAGTTCTCCCAAGCCTTTTGACACAATGAAAAAACACGCCATTTTGTGATGTATTATAGCTTGGAATTTTCGGCTATAATACTTGGGTTCGAGTTTAGAAAAACTTCAGGTTTTTCTAAGGTAGCATATCGAGGAGGTCAAACGGCTTGAATCACCATCCACTTGGTGTTGCTTGGAGATACATGCCGGAAGACGGTGGCTTCTCAATTCTTGGATCTTGGATCTCGGATTGTTCTAGACGTTTATTCACAATAAACTGGTAAACAATCTAAACCCCCTTGTAGGTTTAGATCTATTTATTTTATGTATTTTGGTTGACTAGATCTAGATCTATACTATTCCGCTGCGTAATCGGGTGGATCTTGATCCATCCGACGATATTACATCTAACAAGGTCATCCCTCTAGTAAAGTCCTAAGTTATGTTTTGAATGATAGTACTTCTGGTTTTAATGAAAAGTTGAAATTCTGTGATGCTTGCCAATTTGGTAAATCACACTCTCAACCCCATTTGCCTCCCTCTGCACATGTTGCATCTTTATTTGATTTGCTTCACACAGACATCTGGGGTCCTGCCCCCATAAAATCAACTGAAGGCCATGTTTATTATATCCATTTCATAGATGACTGCACCAGATTCACATGGATATTTCCTTTAAAACATAAATCTGAAGCTTTATCTGTGTTCATGAACTTCAAATATCTTGGTGAAACTCATTTTTCTGTCAAAATTAAGTGTGTGCATTCTGATTGGGGTGCGGAGTATAGACCTTTTGAATCTTTTTTACACCAGCATGGCATATCCTTTAGGCACCCCTGTCCTCATGATCATGCTCAAAATGGAAGGGCTGAAAGAAAACATAGGCATATCACTGAATTAGGGCTAACCATGCTTGCTCAAGCATCCATGCCCCTTATATTCTGGTGGCATAGCTTTCAAGCTGCTGTTTCCATCATCAATTGCCTCCATGAGTGTCTCTTTGTCCATAAGCCTGACTATCAAGTGTTTAAAATCTTTGGTTGCACTATCTATCCCTACCTCAGACCTTACCACTCCACCAAGTTTCAATACCATACCAGCCAATGTGTCAACCTAGGGTTAAGTCCCTATTACAAAGGGTACAAGTGCCTAAATAGGACTGGTAGAATTTACATCACCAATAATTCTACCTTTAATGAGCACCAGTTTCCCTTTGCTGAAGGATTTATCCAGGGCCCTTCCAAACAACTTGTTATAGACTCTAACATTATTGTAACTCAACTCCCATTTGGTCTGACTCGTTCAGAGGGGCATACTGAAGCAAGACCTGAACCAGACTTGAACTGCACTCCTGAGGATAATCATGGTAAAAATCCTCACCCTCACCCTCCTAGTCACTCTCATAATGACATCACACCACAACACAATGCATCTAGTCCTAGTCCTACTGCACATGTTACACCACAACACACTGCACCTATCACACCACAATCTTCCTCAAATACACCTCTACCACAAGAGTTTGGATCCATACCTCTCTGTGATAGTGAGTTTGACAATGTCCATTCCAATCAAAGTGAGTCTGTTGTTCCTAGTACTATGGCTCAGAGTCATAGTCCTTCACCACCTCATGTAAGAGTTCATCCTATGCAAACTAGGTCAAAGAGTGGGATCTTTAAACCAAAAACCTACAACACTTCCTTGACTAAGTTTCATATATTTCCCACTGAACCAACAAGTGTGTCAGAAGCTTTGGTGAGTGACAAGTGGAAACAGGCTATGAAGGAGGAGTATAAAGCACTAATTCATAACAACACTTGGGATCTTGTCAAACCTAATGCAAACTACAGTTTGGTAGGAAGCAAATGGGTGTTTAAGTGGAAGTTGAAACCTGATGGAAGTGTTCTGAAACACAAGGCCAGATTAGTTGCCAAGGGGTTTCATCAGAACTATGGGATAGATTTCACTGAAACCATCAGTCCAGTGGCAAAACTGACAACAGTCAGAATTATTTTAGCTATAGCTGTTTCAATGCATTGGCCAATCAACCAAATTGACATAAATAATGCATTTCTGAATGGTCCTCTACAGGAACCTGTGTATATGGTGCAACCAGAAGGGTTTGAGGATCCTAGTAAATCAGGTTATGTTTGCAAATTAAACAAGGCAATCTATGGCCTCAAACAGGCTCTAGGGCTTGGTTTGAAGCATTAAAAAGTAACTCATGAGTTGGGGTTCACACAGACATCATCTGATACTTATCTCTTTATGTTTAAACTGGAAGGACAAGTTTTATTTGCTCTTGTCTATCGAAGTGTAGCGACACTTGGACTGTACATGGACGTGTATTAGAGAATGCGTACGTTAGACTGACCCACATACATTAAGTGTCACACAATGTGGCGGTTGTGTAATTATCTTTTTGACCGGAGTCTTCATGGCATCACGGTGTGGATTGTCATGCTTTGACACTATTGAGATTTCCCTTAGCCACGGGGCGATCATGCGGTAGTGATTGGGTATGATATTGAAGCATGCGGAGTATACATGATTGGTCGTCCGGGAATCGCGTATCCTATGATTGGGATCGAATATCCGAAATAGCCTTCTTATAAGGATTGTCTAGCTCTCGAGAATCTTTGCAAAGTGGGAGTAAATGTGTTATCCTGAGAGAGCATGATATCCAGATTATAAGATACGATCGTTAATGTATTGACACTCGAGATACGATCGTATGGATATTATTACAGCGATAGGATTGTAAGTTACACGGTAACTGCTTCACATGAAAAGTAGTAGTCATTGCTTTTGACTCTTCCGATGATTGGGGGTCACGGTGTGTTGCTAGACGCTATCCTATGATCGTTATGTATGAAGGGCATTTTAGTAATTTGCATTTTGTGTCTACAGGCAACCTATTCGGAAGCTTATCGGGTCACACACATATGAACATCGATTTGGATTAAAATGCGGTTATAGTTGAAAACCAAATAAAGAAAGTTTATCTCTAGACTATAAAGGTTATAGTGGTAAATTAATATGGTGGTATTTATTTATTATGAATAAATAAAATACAAGATATTAATTATATATAAATTATATTAATTAAATATTATTCCGGAAGTCAATTAATTGACTAATGGGGCGCCACTTTTAAGTGTATGAGATACACTTGGATTGTGCACTTTAATTAATAAGATTACCATAATATTAATATATGATATTAATTTATTTTGGAAAAATTGATTTATGGTAATAAGATGATTATATTCAATATAAGATATTGGCAAAATTAATTATCATTAAAGAGATAAATCAATCTAGAAGATTTTCCTTATTTTATTGGGAAAATGTTTTCTTCTCCTCCACACATATGGGGCGCCACTTTTGACTATAAATAAGAGGCGGTGTCAAACTCTTTTTTACATCACAATTGCAAGAGCTCATAGTTCTTGTGTAAAATATAGAGCAACCTATAGTGAGTTTGTGAGAGAGGAAAAAGGCCGGTGTAGCAACCGGAGTTTTCCGATAGCAATCCAAGGAGGATTCTGGCAAGGGGTTCGTGTGGATTAGCAATAGAGCCCGGACGCGTGGACGGCTTGCGCACTGAACTACTCTCTGTTGACGGTCTAAGCAACGATCTTATAGATCATCAAGGTATAACCGTCAAACTACTTAACGTGTTTATTGCATTAAATGAAGAACTATCTTGAAAAGGAAATCAAATTTTAAATTTCGCTGCGTTAAACTAGTGATTTCTAACAAAGGGTATCGAGCGGACTTGAGCTTTAGCAATAAGCATAATTTAATTGCGTAGTAATTAATCGATAGATGCAAGATTTAAATCGCGAAACGTTAAAAGAAAAAAAATTAGGGTTTTAAAGGGGGCTCGGCCGACTGGCGGCGGCGGCGGCGGCAGAGGTGGCTTCAGGGCTGCCGTCCGTCGGCTGTCCTCTTCCAATGGGGGAGATCGACCCTTTTCGTTTTGTGATATTTATTGTGCATAGATATCTCGTTTGTTTAGTTGTGTCATATGGTCAACCAATTGTTCAAATAGTTTGGGCCATTGGGAAACCATATGGCATATTGCCTTTCCAAATTTTGATTTGGAATAGCCCTAGGCCCTTTTCAAATATTTGATTTGTAAAAGGCCTAAGCCTAGGCCACTTCCAAAATTTTGATTTTTGAAAGTGGCAGGCCTAAACTAAAATTATTTGGCCTTTCCAAATATTTGATTTGGAATAGGCTCAGCCTTTTCAAATATTTGATTTGTAAAGCGCTTAGCTCAAGCCACTTCCAAAATTTTGATTTTGGAATGTGGTCAGGCCTAAGTCAAATTTAGTTTTGGAAAGGAAACAAAATAGGAGACTTTATAATTTTAATTTTATTTTGAATAGTTCAAATTTAATTGAAATTAAAATCGATTTAAAATTAAATGTTAATTTTAATTTTCGATTAAGTCATATAATTAATTAAATGTTATTTAATTATTTGATATGATAAAATAAGACGCATAAGTAGTTAAAAATTAGAATTTAATCTTTTTCATAAGATAAAATTATATGGATTAGATGTGTAGATATAATGTGATTATATGGACCCCGATTGATCATGGACTCGACCAATAGGATAGATGAGAATGTTTTTCTTTATGTTGGTTTTTTGAAAAATTGTCCTGGGCCGTTATGAAGAATGTGACCTAGTTTACTTTTTGCATTTATCTCATTCCCGTTAGCTCCCTCCCGTGTGCGGCGGGTGTAATTATTTATTAGATAGATCATTATGTAACAAGAATGGAGCAAGAAGATGTAGACCAAAGAGAAATAAAGAACCCATTGGCGTACAGCAATAAAGATCCTATTGGCGGTTGCGGACACCCTCGATTTGTGACCAGCGGTTTAAATCGGTTTGTATTCGAAACCGCACCTAGAAAAGTCCATGATCATACCGGTTATTTTGTGCGGAATGTTGTGTATGTTTTACTTTATATGATATCGTAGTAATATGCACATAGTAGATGATACCATAATTAAACCGAATTAATTAAGTGAATTAATTTTAAAATTATTCCCACACCAAAAATCGAGCCAAAATTGTCTCCCAATATTATAATGACGGTGAAGAGCCTTTGTTCGGATCCAACTGATCGGCCCTCGTCGGGAGTTGACCTACCATGGGTATATCGTTATTATTGAGATATGATCGTTACGAGATCTCATGAATATTGGGTTACGACTCGACAAGAATCTTGCGGTGATTGGCCCTTGTCAGGACCGTCTGATTTTAGAGTCAAGGGGTTGACTATCACATAGAGATGTGAAACGTCAAAGAGTTAACTAGTCACCACCGGAGTCGCGATGCGACGCGATTGGTAGGAGTACCCACCGCCGAAATTATCTCGTTGCTCGGCCCTCGTCGGGAATCGAGGTAACTAGATAGGATCTCAGCCACTAAAGAATTAATTAAATTGTAGAAAGCCAATTGGGAATAGTTGGCTAGTGGGAGTAAAACCTTATAAAATTTTAAATGCAAATTTAGGTTTTTTTATACATGAGCTTTTACTTATTCTATCTTTATTTATTGTTGTAGAAAAATGTCAAACAAATTGAACCTTCGTTTTATCATCGAAACAAGCTTGACGAAACTAAGTTTCTCGATTGGGAAAGAAACCTCAAAATCGTTTTGAGGCACGAGAAGATTGGCTATGTCTTGGAGGAGGCCCTACCGGAAAAGCCTGCTGAGGGTTCGGCTGCGGATGTTGTCGAGAAGTATAACAAGCACTATTTTGACAGTACTGATGCTACATGTATCATGCTTGCTTCTATGACACCTGAGATGCAGAAACAGCATGAGTCTATGGACGCCTACATAATCATGGTCCACCTATAGGAACTCTATGCTTCTCAGTCTCGCACTGAGAGGTACGAGGCCTCAAAGGCCCTATTTAGTTGTAAGATGGCATCTGGGACTGTTGTGGGGTCACACGTGCTTAAGATGATCGGGTACATAGAGAGGCTTGGGAAGCTGGGCCACAAGTTGGAACGAGAATTGATTATTGACTTGATTCTGCAATCTCTACCTGATTCATTCTCGCAGTTCGTGATAAACTATCACATGAACAAGATAGATTGCTCCCTTGCGGGGTTATTGAACATGTTGAAAACTGATGAGGGCACTGTGGGGAAGGGAAAACAAGTGTTGCTGGTCACTTCAAGCAAAGGCAAAGCCAAAGCCTAGAAAAAGTCCAAGAAGGCGAAGGCTGCACCTAAGCCAACGCATAAGATACCAAAAGACAAATCCAAGGATGCTTGCTTCCATTGCGGTGAGACCAGACATTGGAGGAGAAACTGCAAAGGCTTCTTGAGTACCAAGAAGAAGCATTCTGATGCTTTGACTTCAGGTATATTTATGATTGAGATCAACATTACTACTTCTAAGTCTAACCACTGGGTATTAGATACTGGTTGTGGTTCTCATATTTGTATGAATATGCAGGCACTAAGAACTAGAGATCTGAAGAAATGAGAGGTGGACATACGCGTTGGAAATGGAGCAAGTGTTGTTGCGCTGGCCGTAGGAGTTTATTTTCTTTCATTGCACACTGGGCTAGTACTTGAACTTAGTAATTGTTATTTTGTTCCTGCTCTTACAAAGAGCATTATTTCCATTTCCGCATTAGATGTTGATGGTTTTTCATTTACGTTTGAGAATAAATGTTGTTCTTTTTCACGTGATGGAATCTTTTATGGTACTGGCATACTTAGCAATGGTCTCTACATATTAGATATGAATGTTGACATACTTAATATAAATAACAAGAAAGCCAAGACAAATGACTTGAATGAATCGTACTTATGGCATTGTAGACTTGGCCATATAAATAAGAATCGCATTTCCAAACTCCATAAAGATGGAATGTTGGATCAATTCGATTACGAATCGTTTGATACATGTGAAGCTTGTTTACTTGGCAAGATGACAAAGTCACCTTTTAGTGGCAAAGGGATAAGATCCAATGAATTGCTTGAGCTCATACATACATATGTATGTGGCCTAATGTCAATTCAAGCCAAAGGAGGATACTCTTATTTTATTACTTTCACTGATGACCATTCTCGCTATGGTTATATATACTTAATGAAGTATAAATCTGAAGCCTTTGAAAAGTTCAAGGAATTCAGAAGTGAAGTGGAGAAACAACTAGGTAGAGAAATCAAAACACTTCGATCAGATCGAGGTGGAGAATACTTAGATGGAGAGTTTCAAGACTATTTGAAGGAGAATAGGATTCTACCTGAATGGACCCCTCCAGGCACGCCTCAGATGAATGGCGTATCTGAGATGAGAAACCGTACCTTGTTAGACATGGTACGATCCATGATGAGCTACGCAGTTCTCCCAAAATCATTTTGGGGTATGCTCTAAAGCGCATCTCATACACATCGAACCGAGTTCCATCAAAGACTATTGAATCCACACTATACGAGGTATGGCATAAGAGGAAACCGAGTCTAGCATATCTTAAACCTTGGGGTTGTCCGACTTACGTGAAGCGGATGATGCCTGATAAATTAGAAGCTAGATCTGACAAATGTCTGTTTGTGGGATATCCTAGAGAAACTAGAGGATACCAATTTTACCATCCTGAGGAAGAAAAGGTGTTTGTTGCCAGGACTGGCCACTTTCTAGAGAAAGAGTTTATTCTGGATAGGGTCAGTGGGAGTAAGATTGATCTTGAAGAAATTTGAGAACCACTTACGGATGACAGTCAGTTGATGGAAGTAGAGGAGACACCACATACAGATGTGATGCCAGCCTCTACCGTGAACACACTAGCACCTCGAAGATCCACCGAGGAACGCCATGAACCGAAAGGTACAGCGGCGTGTATCTCATGGAAGATGAGGACCCTAGAACTTATGAGGAAGTGCTATTAAGGCATGACAAAGAGAAAAGGCTAGAAGCCATGAATTCTGAAATGGAATCCATGAAAGACAACCAAGTTTGGAACTTGGTTGATCCACTTGAAGGAATAGTTCCTATAGGGTGTAAATGGGTCTTTAAGAGAAAGACCGACATGGACGGTAACGTGACTACCTACAAGGCTAGGTTAGTGGCAAAAGGTTATAAGCAAAGACAAGGAGTTGACTATGACGAAACCTTTTCGCCTGTTGCCATGTTAAAATCCATTAAAATTTTGCTCGCTATTGCAAAGATACCATGATTACGTAAATCGGCAGATGGATGTGAAAACAAATTTTCCTTAATGGGAATCTGTCTCGAGGAAGTGTATATGACACGGCTGAGGGTTTCACAACCAATGACGCCTTGGATGGTGTGTAAACCGCAAAGATCCATTTATGGATTTAAGCAAGCTTCTCGGAGTTGGAATCTTCGCTTTGATGAGATAATCAAACATTTTGATTTCATCAAGAACGAAGATGAGCCTTGTGTTTACAAGAAGGTTAGTGGGAGTGCCATTGTGTTCTTAGTGCTTTATGTAGACGACATATTGCTCATAGGGAATGATGTGCCTATGTTACAATCAGTCAAAGCTTGGTTATCCAAGAACTTGTCAATGAAGGACTTGGGTGATGCAGCATATATTCTAGGAATAAAGATCTATATAGATAGATCTAAAAGGTTGCTTAGTCTGTCGCAATCCACCTACATAGACAAGAAGCTGAAGAGATTCAGCATGGAGCAGTCCAAGAGAGGATTGCTGCCCATGTCACATGGGGTCTATCTTTCAAAGGGAATGAGTCCTAAGACAGAAGAGGAGAGGGCACAAATGAGTAAGGTCCCTTATGCTTCGGCAATCGGGTCTATCATGTATGCCATGTTGTGCACAAGACCAGATGTCTCGTACCCTCTTAGTATGACTAGTAGGTGATGTATTATTTTTATATGATTAATTATACGTAATATTATTATGTTTTATGAACAAATTCTATGTAAAATATATGAAATTATGATATAATTAGTATAAAATATTAATCTTTATAGTTTAGTATAGTTAGTAGTAAAAGTTAGTATTTATAGTAAAAAGTTGTAGTTTTTGTACCGGTTTTAGTAACCGGAGTATTGTGTCTATTTTACACGGGTATTTTGTGTTTATTTCATTGCGTAACCCTAAGATGAACTGAAATCCCGAAGTAGAGACACTTTTGAAGTCAATTCAAGTCGTTGGGAGGAAGTTATAAAGCGTCACCCAATGGTCAAGTGGTTAGTTGTTTTTAATAAAATCCTCAAAACGACACGTATTTGGGAATGGCTCGTTAAAAGACATTTTCTCGGGAAAATGTTCTTCACTTAAAGTTGAAGATCTTCATATAAGATTTCTAAAGCACTTTGAATTATGAAGATTAGAGGTCTACAACTCAAATGGTGGTCAAGTGGCTAATTGATTAGTACTATTGAAAAATCTCGAAAAGGACACTTAATACAAATGGCTCATCGAGAATACGTTTTCTGAAGAAGTGGCCTTGATGAAAGTTGTAGAGAATTCAACGAGCTTTTCAACGGAAGTTTGATTATGTCATTCTGATATCAAGAATTCAAGTTACGATTTTTAGAAGTTAGCTATGTAATTATATATAATTATATATATAATTACACAACATTTGTAATGATTAAGGGTAACATGGGGTCACATGCTTATAACTAACTGTAATGATTGTCATCATTACACCGGACCGATCCGGCCAATTTTCAGGACCGGTCCGGGAAGGGAGTTTGCCTATATATATGGGAGCCTCAGCATTTGCATTGGGTGTACCAATATATATACACAATATTCTATATATATTCTCTATCCCCTCTTTTCTTTAGTTTGTAAATAGGCTTTAAGCCATGAATAAATTAGTAGTAGTAGTATCGTGATAATGCTCGGGAAATTATCAAGTCCGGTGTTGCTACAGAGTAGTTGTTATGTCCGGAAGAATACAACTTCGAATCAAGATCTCAGAATCGGGTAACTTTTCTGAAGTATTTATGTTTATGTTTGTTATTTTCTTCTTTTTAGTTTTTATAATGTTATTAGGCTAAATCTAATAACTAGCCAAAGTTATGTAATCGTATTATTTCGATCTTTTCGTTAAAAGAATGATGTTAAAATAAAAATGATTAAAATTGAGTTAAAATGAATCTTTTTCTATTTCGCTACGTAAATGATAACATATTCGGAATGATGTAATCAACCATGATGAATACCACATATAACCTGGCGATGAACTCACTGAGAGAAGTCGGGATATGAGTAAAAATAGAAAACCGGAGGGTAAAATGGCCGTCGATTAACGGAATCCTATTTCCTACTCGGGGCGATTTGTCCTAGTAAAACAAATCTTATTAATTTTGTACTCAAGATCTTAATAATGTTAAAATCACGTTTAATTGAAACTACACCGCTTGTATTAAATCGATCCGCTTGACAACCGGAGCCTCTTGAATAACATCGCCATCCGACAAATGGAATCACCTCTTTTATCCGGGTAGATTTATACTCGGCAAACTGCTTTGACTAACTAAGTTTAGCATGGGGCGCGAGTTGTGGACAATGGATCGATGACAATTTGACATATGACAATTTCATACGCTCGTGTGAGGAGGAATTGTTGACAATAGGAGTACATTGTTTCATTTACTCAATTGGACCTAATAAAAAGGAAGATCGAACACATTCTATTAATTGAAAAGATCGAATAAATTGATTACATATACTTTGGCTAGTCTAGTCTATAAACTATATATTGGTATCTATATATTTATATATATATATATATATATATATATATTTTACTATTTATGTACATCTATATATATTTATATATCTATATATATTATATTAGAATAATTTTTAAATTACGCATTTATTTTATGTTAGTTAGAGTAATAGTAATCTGTGTTATAAAATTGCGGTTTAGATCGAGTTAATAGCAGCTCTTTGGTGTTTAACCACACTTAAAAGAATTACCACTTTTTCCCTGAGGATTCGACACCTGACTCACCACTTTATCACTACAATTTGACCCGGTACACTGCCGGTTAGGATCCGTCTAACCTAGAATCGGTCTGTCCCTTTCTTGACGCCGTTTCTAAGGTCTGGTTTTGGTGACGTCAGCTTTCTGGCGCCGTTGCCGGGGAACAAAGTCGCTATTTTTTTTGTGTCTATGGTTACTACTTGTATTAGCTTAAAAATTCTCGAGGATAAACCAACACTCTTCTTATCACATTTCTTTTTTTATTTTTCGTTGGTATCTACTTTCTTTTAGTACCAATTTTCTTCTTCTTTAAAACTCGAGCATTTTTCTATTTTCGTTAGTTGATGACCAGAAGCGGTAAAGCTTCACTTACTCCTTATAAGCCTGATATAAACGCTACTTAAAGCGCGCTTATGGATAGAGAGTAAACGTGGTCAAACCACTTAGACTCCTTGGAAAATCTCCAACGGAATCATCTTCTAATAAAAATAAAGAAATGGTCAAACTAGTGATGAAACAAATGAACAGAGGCTAGATCATGCTTTAGGGCATGGCCAAAACCCCGTTAACCCTAATAATAATCGTAATAATAGGAACAATCAAGATCGGAACCGTAATAATCGTAAATAATCCGCCAAACCCAAGACCTATCTCGTGATCAAACTGTTAGAGAAACCGGACTAATAATCCCATACTTTTACCTAATGAAGGAGCGAATAATTTCAAATTAAGTCTCATCTTTTGGTTTAATTGACGCAAGAGCCCAATTTCTAGGAGAAGATGATGAAAATCCACATCATCATCTCTATCTGCTTGAAGAATCGTGCAATACACCAAAAGTCAAGGTGCTCATAAGGAATTAACAAGGATGACTATGTTTCCTTTTTTCTAAAAGGACGAGCCCGAGATTGGTTTATGTCTCTTCCACACACCACTCGTTAACTAGTTGGGAGGATATTCAAACCGAATTTCAAACAATATTTCACTCCAGACGGAATTTGGAATTAAAGGTCGAGGTTGCTAATTTTAGACAAGGATCGATGAAACACTTGGGAATGCTCGGGAAAGGTTTAAAAATTGTTAAGAGCTTGTCCCGATCATGGTTATTCTTTAGATATGCAAATTCAACTTTTCGTCGTCAGAACTAAGAAAGGATTCACAAGTGAGATGTAGATCATGCATGTGGTGGTTCGTTAATGATGAGTGAAGCTCAAACAGCTTTTACGATGCTATAGAAAAGATTTCCAAAAATAATGTAATGTGGGAAACCGGTTCTAGCACTAGAAAAGTAGCTTTTTTGCAGGAGAATGTACGCCAAACACGGAAGTTCTAGCACACTTGGAGAATTTGAGTAGAAAGTTTGATGGATTACAACAAGGTAAGAATAAAAATTCGTAAAATAGTATGCCAACCGAATACTCAAATCATGATAATGTGTCAAGAGAGGAGGTGAGTTTTCTTCAAAGAAAGATAGAATTTGAACAATGCATATTCAAACTCGTTTAATGCTATTGAAGAGACCACCCAACTTTTAGATGGTCCTAAAACCCTAGTAAGCCAGACAACCGCCAGATCCGATTCAAAGATAAGAATATGAATAATAATCAAGTTTATCAAGGAAATACATCTAATCGAATTTACAATCATTACCTAGATCCTATCCTCAACATACCACTCAAAGTATACCAAGAACTCAAAGTTCAACTCAACCCGCAAAAGGGGTTGAAAAATGGGAAAAACGATGGAAAATATGATGGGTGTAGTATCTACTCAAGCTAAGAATATGGAAACAATGATGACTTCTATAGGTCACCAAGAAGGATATGAGTTCAATGAAAACATCTATGAATGGACATGATACTGAATGAGAACGATAGAAGCTTCATTAAGGAATATGGAAGATCATTTGAGTAGGGAAGGTGAACGTAACAACAGTAGACCTCCTGGAGGATTACCAAGTAATACTGAAAGAAACCCAAGAGAGGTAAATGTTGTAGTTACGAGAAGTAGGAAACTCTACGGTAGTAATGGAGTAGAAAACTTCGGGAATAATGAAGTAGAAAATGATTTAGATAGAAAAAATGAAGAGACTAAAGATGAACTTGACTTTACTGATGAGGAAGAAGAAATCATAGAGAATTTCTTGAAAAGGAATAGAAGTTTGGAACCTGAGAATGAAGGTGAAAAATGGGTAAAAATCCCTAGAATTTTGAAAGATCCCATGGATAAAGATTTAAGGAATCTATTTAAGGAACATGTTAGAGTAGAAGATAAAGAAAACAAGGATGAAAAACAGGAAAAACTGAAGGAGTCTGAAGTAGAGATTGATTCAGGGAACAAATTAAAAGAAAAAATTCAAGAACCTGAAACATGGCGATCAAGTAATACTCAAAAGTTTAAGGATAAAGGAAAAGAGAGAATGACTTCGGAACCAAAGGTTATAGATTTAGAATCTTTACCTTTTCCTCCTAAAGATCAAATTAAAAAGATTAAGACTGATCAGAAGTATGCTCGTTTCCTTGATACTTTTCGTCATATTCATGTTAATATCCCTGTTATCGAAGCTCTGATAAATATGCCTGCCTATGGAAAGTTTTTGAAAGATATTCTATCAAATAAGAAAAAAATTAGAGGAATATGAGAATATATGCCTAAATGAAGAATGTTCTGCAATTTTACAGCATAAGTTACCACCTAAACTGAAAGATCCTGGAAGTTTTACCATTCCATGGTTAATTGGAGGATTTCTGTTTAAGAAGGTCTTATGTGATCTAGGAGCTAGTA
The DNA here is from genome assembly GCA_026214975.1 of Gentiana macrophylla. NCBI lineage: Eukaryota > Viridiplantae > Streptophyta > Magnoliopsida > Gentianales > Gentianaceae > Gentiana > Gentiana macrophylla. The sequence continues at coordinate 24,157,571 of CM047815.1, read as the reverse complement.
TAAATCTCATGTCTTATGAGGATTATAGAAACCTAGGCATAGGAAAGCTTACTAAGACTGAAATGACTCTTCAAATGGCAGATAGATCGATTAAGTACCCTAAAGGAATAATTGAGGACATATTGGTTAAGGTAGACAAGTTCTATTTTCCAGTAGACTTTGTAGTTATGGAAATGGAAGAAGGATTTTCAGCGCCACTTATCTTAGGACGCCCATTTCTAGCTACAGGAGAACTTTAATCGATGTTCGTAAAGGAGAATTAATTTTGAGAGTCAATGAAGATGAAGTTGCTTTCAATATTTTCAAAGCTATGAACCATCAATATACATCACGTAATCATGTTCTTTTATAGAAGATATTCATTCGCTTCTATGATAATCGGCTACCAACTTTTGAAGACAGATTAGAAGAATGCTTAACTCTGTCTATCTATAAAGAAGATGAGGAAGACATTGAAATGAAAGAGATAATCTTATCTCTAAATGAAGGCAGTTTTACTTTTAAACCACCATGGCATAAGTATTTGGAGTTAGAACTAGAAGGACCAGTTCTTAAATCATCAATAGAAGATCCGCCAAAGAATCTGGAATTGAAACCGTTACCTTTAAATCTGAAATATGCTTTTCTTGAAACTAATAACCTTTTACCAGTTATTATTTCATCAACTTTAACGGAGCAACAAGAAGATCAATTACTTAGAATGTTGAAAAAGCATAAGAAAGCTTTTGGATGGACAGTTGCCGATATTCGAGGTATTAGCCCTGAGATATGTGCTCATAAGATAATTCTAAAAGAAGATGCTAAACCTTGTATTCAACCGCAACGCCGCCTCAACCCGAATTTGTAGTTAATCGTTAAGAAAGAGGTTATTAAGCTATTAGAAATGGGAATAATCTTTCCTATATCGGATAGTGAATGGGTAAGTCCAACTCAAGTTGTACCAAAGAAAGGAGGTTTCACGGTGAAAGAGAATGATAAGAATGAATGGATTCCAACAAGGGAAATTACAGGATATCGAATGTGCATTGATTTTAGAAAACTAAATGATCATACTAAGAAAGATCATCATCCACTTCCATTCATAGTGCAAATGTTGGAGCGTTTAAGTGGACATAAGTATTATTGTTTCTTAGATGGTTATTCAGATATTTCTGATTTTCATTGCAAAGAGAGATAGGAAAAGACTACTTTCACTTGTCCTTATGGAACTTTTGCGTATAAAAGAATGCCGTTTGGTTTATGTAATGCTCGCCACGTTTCAAAGATGTATGATGTCTATATTTTCCGATATGGTTGAGAAATTCTTAGAAATTTTTATGGACGACTTTAGTGTTTACGGAGACTCTTTTAATGGTGTTTGTTACACTTAGAACGAGTGTTACAACGTCGTGAGGATACCAATTTAGTGCTTAATTGGGAAAAATGTCATTTGATGGTATCGTAAGGAATTGTACTAGGTCATAGAATCTCTCAAGTAGGAATCGAAGTTGATAAAGCTAAAGTCGAGGTAATCGAAAAATTGCCTCCACCAGATTAATCTAAGAACGCTAAGAGGATTTCTTGGACATGCAGGATTTTATAGGAGATTTATTGCAGATTTTTCAAAGATAGCAAAACCTCTAAGTCATTTGCTTGAAAAAGAAGTACCTTTTAATTTTGATAGTAAATGTATGGAAGCATTTAAGACCCTAAAAGCTAAGTTGATCATCGCACCAAGATTGGTAGCACCAGATCGAATTTACCTTTGAGATTATGTGTGATGCAAGCGATTTAAATGTGTAGGAGCTGTTTTAGGTCAAAGATATAATAGAATTCTCAAAGCTATTTACTATGCATCTCATACGTTAAATGCAAACTCAATCGAACTATGCAACTCACGTAAAAGAACTGCTAATTGTAATTTTTGCCTTAGATAAGTTTAGATCGTATATTGTTGGCTCTAAGGTAATAGTTTATACATACCATTCAAAGATTGAAATATTTAATGAGTAAGAAAGATGAAACCACGCCTTCTTAGATGGATTCTCCTACTTCAAGAATTTGATATTGAGATTAAAGATAAAAAAGGAAGTGAGAATGTAGTAGCGGATCATCTAAGTAGAATGGAAATCGATGAAGAAATAGGAATTGAAATTAAAGACTCATTTCCGATGAACAAGCTGTTTAGAATCGATACTCCTTCAACCATGCAGCTTATTAAACAAAAGAATTCCTTCTAAGGAAAATTCACCTTGGTTTGGAGATATCATTAACTACTTAACTCGTGATTACATTCCGCCTCATTGGACTTGGCAATGTAAAAAGAAGTTCTTTTATGACTTAAAATTTTATTACTTGGGAGGAACTGGACCTTTTCCGTAAATGTTCGGATGGGATAATCGGAAAATGTGTGCCCGATCATGAAATTTTAAGTGTTTTATCATTTTGTCATGATCGTGAGGCGAGGAGGTCATCATGGAGGTTGGAAAACTGCTTTTAAAGTTTTGCAATGTGGTTTTTATTGGCCTACACTTTATAGAGATGCGTATACATATGTTAAATCTTGTGAATCATGTCAAAAATGGGGAAATATTTCGAAAAAACATGAAATGCCTATGCAACCTATTTTAGAATGTGAGTTATTTGATGTTTTGGGGTATAGATTTCATGGGACCTTTCCTATATCGTTTGGAAAAAGATTTATTCTTGTAATGGTAGATTATGTATCGAAATGGGTAGAAGCTGAAGCTCTTCCCACTAATGATACCAAGGTTGTCATACGATTCCTTAAAAAGAACATATTCACTAGATATGGCATTCCAAGGGCGATCATTAAGTGATAGAGGTTCACACTTTTGCAATCGACCATTTACTAAGTTAATTAAAAATATGGTGTAACGATAAGTTAGGAACACCTTATCATCCGCAAACCAAAGTTGGTCGCAGAGGTGTCGAATAGAGAGATTAAAAGAATCATAGAGAAGATAAAGTGGACTCAAACCGTAAAATCAAGGCGAGTTAGATCAGACGATGCGTTATGGGCATGCAATGCCTTTTAAAACTCCAATTGGTCGTTTCTCCTACAAATTAGTCTTTGGTAAATCTTGTCATCTCCCAAGAGAGTTAGAACACCGAGCCTTCCGGGCTATTAGATTTCTGAATTTCGATCCTAAGGCTGTCGGTGATCATAGATTACTTCAGTTAACAGAATTAGAAGAATTTCGCCTTGATTCTTATGAAAATGCTCGAATCTACAAGGAACGCACGAAATCCTTCCATGATAAGAGAATCTATAGTCGTGAGTTCCATTTGGTGATCGAGTGTTATTGTACAATTCACGTTTAAAGTTGTTTCCAGAAAGCTTAAATCAAGATGGACATGACCATTTAAAGTAACACGAGTTTATAAACCTGAGTCGTTGAACTAATCGATGGGAATACAACTTTTATAGCCAATGGTCACAGTGGTGAAACTATTTTCGGAAGGTGAAGAAGTCTCTCTCATAAATGAAGTGATGTTGCTAATCGACCCTCCAAAAGACTAAAAGAAGTGCTCAAAAGTGAAAGTATCACATTACTGTGTTTTATCTTTACTTTTATATGTCTAAACTAGTTTCGTCTTTTACCGGATAGATTTAAAAGAACTGGATGTCTTTTTTAGATAGATTAGGAATTTTTGTTTTACTTTTAAATTTAGGTTTTGATAGGGATATTGCCTTTACTATGAAGCTTTAGTTTTTGGAAAGAACAAGCAATTGTTGAGAGAGAGAAAATTGAAAGAAGTTTGTAATGGTACGTCGAGAAGCTCGATAAAGAGAAGCGGCTAAGTTTCTAAGGAAATGCAGAACTGTGGAAAGATTGAACACAAGTGGGCAATGTGGGAAAAATATAACTCAATCTCGTAATGAGTGTTTGAATGTAATTAAGAAGGAACGACAGTGGTTAACCGAAAATCCCGATGGAATTCCAAGACTTAATTCAAACGCTACGCTTCTAGGATTTAGTTTGCTTGAACGGTATGTTAGAAATCTGAGTTTGTAGAAATTGAAGAATTAGAAACCCCGTAAGTTCAAGTCTTTTATTGTTTTTAGTTTTATAAAATTTTTGCATAACTTTGAAAATTTTATAAAATTGGATCTTTATAAAATTAAGGAGTTTTATAAAAGTTTTATAAAAAGTTTTTTTTAAGTTTTTAGATATTTTATAAGAATTAATAGAAATTTATTGAATTTTTATAAACTTTTAAATAAGTTTTATAAAGATTTTATAAATTTTGAGAAATTGTTATAAAATTTATAAATTTTATTTTCTAGTTTTATTAAGTTTTTATTGAGTTTTATAAATTTTATATCAAAAATCCAAATAAAAAAAAAATTCAAAAATCATAAAATTTCACACGGACCGATCCGCCCTTATCCAGACCGGTCCGGGATCGAATTGACCTAAAAAAGACGGGATGTTTTTTCTTCTTCATTTTTCCTCTTTTCTTCAAACAGCCGCCGCACCATCACCTCCACCCCAAAAAAAAATTTCTTTTCTCTTGAATTAACAAATTACACTATACCATTACATATATTCTTCTTTTACTCTCCTCTCTTCAACACAAGTGAAAAATTGAAAAAGATCGAACACAAGCTCCATTTCATCCCGGTGGCTTCTACGACTTTTCCGGCCACTTTTCACCGCTTTTGTTCATTATAAGGTATAATTTGTTTACTTTAGTTATCAATTTCACGATTTTTGTAATTTTTAGATTTATTTTCAACTGTTTTGATTTTTAAGTGTGTGGTGACATTTTATTTGTGTTGTTTTTTTTTTTGTTTTTGTTGTTCTTTTGTTATTCCAAAATTCGTAGAATGGCCTCATCTAGTCGCAAAATCTCTAAGAAACGAAAGCCTAATATTCCAATAGAAGCACCAAATGTAGGTCTTAAAGATTTAACACCGGAAGAAGAGTCTCGTTAGTTTTGTCGCATGACTTCACCTCAAGCTAAGAATGCTTATAAGAATATCTATAGTAAATGTGGAGTTGTGTTGGAAAGAGGCTTAGACTTTGGTGACTTAGGAGAGGAAGTTAGGCGTATTTTTGCGAGACGCCAATGGTTGGATTTTGCATTTCAGAGGACAGAGAGAGATCAATACTACCTTAGTGGCGAGTTTTATGCACTGCCTACTTTGACACCCACCGAGGATAGTATGATAGAGTCTATCCCCCTTAGGTCTAGAAATGTGTCTTTTAGTCCGGAACTTATCAATGCTGTTTTAGGGGTAGAAGTTTTTCCAGATGAAGAGGATTACAGAGCTGTTTATAGATTAGATGATCCTGCTATGTATGAGCAGATTGCCTCTAGAGCTCAGAGGGAGTTTGATGCTACAGCAGAGTGGGTGGACAACAGATTTAATTATGGGAAGTGTTTTAGAGATCTGAGGGCAATCAAAAGATTTTTGAGCCATACTCTCTATCCCACTACCAAACACACCGCCTTTGGTAAAGAAGATTTATGCATTACTTGGGCAATGATTCATGATATTAAGGTGGATGTGGGGAAGATCATGTATAGAAGGGTTTTCGAGTTTATTGTTACTGCCAAGGCAGGGAGTCACATGTACTTTCCGGCTTTATTTTCAGATTTATGTCGAGATCAGAGTTCCTTTCCTATCTAACGACAAATTAACTATGGCAGATGAGTCCCTGATAGGCCCTAGTCTGAGGAGGTCTCCAGAGGGTTCAATAGACTCGATAGTTAGACGTAGTGTACCTCCACCGCTTCCCGGGCCAAAGATTTTCATCTTTTTTCGATCAAACAGCAGACTTCTCTCCCAAACACCATTACATACGATATGTTTCAATCTTTAGTGTCAGATGTAGCCCGAGGACAGGCTAATATGGCTTTGTTTGCTGAGCAGAGTAGGCAGTGGAGTGATGATTTACGTAGAGGGATGTTGAGACATGAGCAGATGCATCTTAATCCTTCTTTCGATAAAAGCGCTTATCCGCCTCGTCAATCGACCCATATACTTACCAGATTGGATAGCACCTATCCCACCATCTCAGAGCTTTCATCATATGCCAAATCCTTTTGGAAGCCAGTCTAGTGGTCAGGGTGTCTTTTATACAGGTTCTCAGGGTGCTGTTACATCTAGCTGGGGAGGATTTTCGGATTTTGCAAGGATGACGTCAAGTATGAGTTCGATAGGTCTCGACAGTTCAATTCGGACCACGACTACGTTTCCACAGCCAGTTACGTCATCGGTTCCAAGTTTGAATGATCCAGTTTATCCAGCTGAGGATGATGATGTTGACATTGTTTGATTTCGAGCAACTTTGTTAGTTTTAAACATTTTCTGTCTGTTTATTTTATTTTCCGCATTTTAACTTTCTTAAATACTAAGTTTGCTAATTTAATAGTTTTTCGTTTTCATAATCGTTTTATGTCATAATAGTAAATTTAATCATTTTTAATAGTATTTAAATATTTCATCAAAAAAAAAAATTTCGTATGTCGTTTTTAAAATATAATTCGTGTATCGTTTATCCGTATCATTTAGATAAGTTTTATTAATCTATATAGCTTTTAATAGACTTGAGTCTATTTTTAGATAAACAAGCAAACTTGAATTTTACAACCTTTATACGGTGAAACTATTTTGAAGCCGGACTGTCCGGCCGCCAGATCGATCCGGGAGTTAACTTTGCTTAGTCATACCGAAAGTGTTAGTATGCATGCACGTGTACTCTAATTGTTGACCATTTAAGGAGGAGAGTTGAAAGTAAAAAATTGCAAATTCACTTACTACTTTCACCTTTCACTCTGTTATTTTAATTCGTTTAAAATGTCAAACCGGTCATCACCACAATCAATTCATACGATCCGGAGGCATTAGATGTATTTGTCCCGGAGTCTAGCGCTTCAAATGTTAATTTATTGGTGAATGCGAGGTTTGCAAATTCTCCAATTTTGGTTGAGAAGGTATCAACTATGAAAAATTGATCATCAGGAAGGATTTAATTCGAGAATAGAGGTTGGAGAAAATTTGTAAGGAATCCAAGAGGTAGGATTAATGTTTCTATCGTTAGGGAATTTTATTCCGCCTCTCTCTCTCTTATCAAGATCTTGTCGATCCGTCACAACTTGTATCCGTTCGTGGTACACTTATTCACTTTTCACCTCATATTATCAATCATATTTACTTAAATACCGATTTTCAATCAAATCCATAATCTTCATTTTGAATATCAATGGGCGTTAGGGAACTCCTTTAACGTTGTCAACTATGTCACGGAAGCTTTTCCATATTTGTTTCCAGAGTTTGATCAAAATTACGACTCTACCACTTCAGCTCTACCTGCTCATCTGAGAGCATGGAAACACTTCATTAACTCACGAGTCTATCCGACTAGTGACTTTGCGTGGGTTAGTGATAGTGAGATACTTTTGTTGTTTGCGTTGATAAGCGGAGCTCATGTGGACTTGGGGATTTTGATTTTTAGGACGGCAGTAAGCTTTCCAGTGGAACGGTATAATAATGGAAGGCCGATGCCTTTTGCTTGGTTAATTTCAAGGTTATGTATTCATTTGAATGAAGTCCCTGAAATTGCTTCTGACGAGATATATCCGTCTCGTGATTATCGTAGAGGATTGCTACCAGTGGAGAATCCGGGTTGTTCATCAACTATTTGAGATAGTTGTTGTTGGTTTTATTTAAGTTTGTTTAAGGTTGGTTTGCTTTAATAAGTTAGTAAGTTGATTAAGGTTAGTAAGTTAGTTAGTAAGTTTGTTTTATTTTGAATCTTTTAGTGTGTAATAGTTTCTTTTTGTTTAATATATATGTTTGTTTGTTTTTAATTTACGCGTGTTCTCGATATTTATAACGATCATCTATAATTTTAATTTAATTTTCGAACCTACTTTTTCATACTCATTGAACATCGGGACGATGCCACTTCGTAAGTGGGGAGTAGAGTTAGGTTTGAAAATTTCATTAAAATTTTCGAAAAAAAAAAAAATTTTAAAATATAACCTTTTTCATATAAATTAATACTTTAATTACTTATTTGCTTAGTTTTGATTAGTTTTTCTTAACGACTTAAGTTAATATATGAATAAAAATGATATAATTTGAGAAGATTAATTTTTGATTTAGTAAAATATATTAGATATATTATGAATATGTTTTATATCTTTTATAAGATTTTTAAGATTTTGAGTATGTATAACTAAATAATTTTTGTCAAATATTCCTTTTATGGAATTATTCAAGTAATTTTTATATTTATAAATAAATTTTTAGATAATTTTCTTTTCAAGATAAATTATGAATTTGGAATCAAAATTAGGAATGATGATTTTTGGACACCACAAAAATATAACTATAACCAAATAGCCTACCTGAATAAAATTTCCAATTTTTGACCCTACCTCAGTTTTTTTAAAGAGTGATCAAGACCTCACTCGGAATTTAGCCATTTTGATTAAATTTCCGACACTTAGCTTGTTTTGGTCTACATTTCTTTGAAATCCTTCGAGTTTGTACGTACTTATGAGAGGAGATGATGACAAAAGAGTTAAGAGTTGAGAAAAAATGGTATATGCTGAGATTGGAATGGGTAGATAGGTGTTAAGGGTGAAATTTATGATTTATATGACGTTATTCCCGTAACAATATCCTTGGTATTTTAGTACTTTTTATAGAAAAGTGTTGGTTTTATCGAATGATTGAGTAAACGAGTTTTAAATGTGTTTAAATGCAAAATCGAGATATTTACGTGATTTTATCGGTGTTTTATGTTTATCCGTATGATGTTACATTTTGCATGTTTCTATCATGTTGCTAGGTACGTTTGCATGATGAGTAAGGAGCTTAAACGATGATCACATGAAGTTGGAAGAGTTGAAAGATGTTTAAGTGAAGAATCATTGAAGAAACCGGAACCAGGCACTTCATGGGAATTTTGTCCACACTTGTAGGCACTTTCAGGGAATGTTGTCTTGATGAAAGTTGTAGAGGATTGAAATATCTTTCCAACGCATGTTTAATCACCTCATTCGGAGCCCTAGAAGTGAAGTTATGAGCAAAATACTGGAGCTGGGTCCTGGACGGGCGTCCGGATTAATTACGAGTTGAAATAATATTCATGGACGGGCGTCCATGATTATGAACGAGCGTCCGGAGCGGTTACTGTAGCAACCGACTTGATTTTTCCTATAAAAACAGCGTGATCTTTACCCTAATGACACATTATTTCGAACCCTAAAAACCTAGGGGCAGCTTTGCTGCGTTTTTACTTAGTTTTTACTCATATTTTATGCTTTTAAATCTCTAGATTAGATCTTTCAATTTATGTATTTTATTCAAGCAATTCAAGCCTTCAAGAAGATGCTAAGAGGCTAAACCTCTTTGAACAAGCTGCCAGAAGCCGCCCAATTCAACAGATTGATTTCTAGTTCGTGATTATTTTGTGAGTTCTATTTCAAGTTCGTTTCTTTTATCATGTTTTGTATGTTTTATTGCATGTTTAATCGAAAGATGCTTGCTTTGATGATTGTTTATATGATGAGAGTCATGTCAACCTTAGATCACCATGATGAAAGAGTGGATCTTTGATCTAAATAAAACGAAAGTTATTAGATTGATTTTCTAGATTAGAAATCGAAAGATTTCACGCCTAGGTTAGAAAGACGTAATCTTTAACATCGAAAGATAAAAGATTAGAAAACGAACTTGTCTATGAGAGTAGGAGTTTATGCCTTCGATTAGGTGAATCACGACTTGAATAGAGATCACGAAATAATCCGAATTAGAATTGAATGTTGATAGGATAGGTGGATCAATTGCTTGTTCGCTCGTTATAACTTGATCTAATCCCTTGAAACTTGAATTGTTTAGCTTTAGTTTACTTTTTCTGCACTTTAGTTTAGTTTAGTTTATCGCTTTCAATCTTTCCTAGCATTGGATTAATCTCTCTCGTCTAGTTACTTTTATGCAATATTTGTTTAGGTTAGCTCTTCGTTTAGGTTAGTTTTCGTGACAATAATTAGTTAAAAACAAAAGCTAGGGTTCACAATGATCTAGTTCCCGTAAGATCGACCCGGCATTAGCCTCCATACTACGATCCTTGCACTTGAGGTTAACCGGTTTATTACTTGTTGTTTTGTATTGATAAAATCCGGGACAAGTTTTTGGCGCCGTTGCCGGGGAACCGGACGGTTTGCCTAGTTTTTGTTTTTGTTGTTTTTCGTTTTTGTTGTTGTTTTGTTTTATTTTCTGTTTTTAGGTTGTTAGTTAGATTAACCTTTAGATATTAGGTTAGTTAGGTTTCTTAGTTAGGTTTTTGGTTTAGATTTTTAGGGTTTAGATTTTTAGGTTTTAAAGGTTTGAGTTTTGTGATTAGTTCTTTCTTCTTTCTCTTCTTAATCCCCCTTCTTTTCTGCTTTGTTTTTGATCTTTTTACATCTGGACGAGCGTTTAAGATTTTGGACGCCCGTCCACTATAAAAATTTCAATTATGTATCAATTTCGACCCTTAGACGAGCGTTCATCATTTTGGACGCCCGTCCAAGGACATTCTGAAAGACCGGACGAGCGTTCAGTTTTTGAACGCCTGCTCGATCAAACTCGACAAACGCTCGTTCACATCTGTGGATGCCCGTTTGTTCCTCTTTCTTTCTTACTCTTGTTCTTCTCTTTTCTTGTCTTTTATTTAGGTTTTTGATCTTAGAATTAGGTTTTTAATCTTTTAGTTAGATTTTAAGTTCTTAGGTTTCCTTTTCTTAGTTTAGGTTTTGAATTCTTAGTTTTAGATTTTATTTCCTCATATTTAGGTTCATCTCAACTTGATTTTTGGGTTCGGTTTATGCAAACTCGTAGTCACAAGGGGCCATTACTTTACTCCCCTGACCTCGAGCGGACCATAGTCCGACCCAATAGGAGTAGACTTCGGTTTGACGAAGAAAACGCAGAAGATCAAGAGTTTGAGAAATCTTTAAGAAGCGGAAATCAAGAAACTGTAATTATGGTCTGCCGAAGATAGACGACGTTGGGCAGACTACGCCATGCCTGGTGCAAGAATCATCAACCCGCTATCGCCTTACCGACCATTACGGCACGCACCTTCGAACTCAAACCCGGTCTCATTCGAGATGATGCAAAGATGCATCAATGTTTCACGGGTCCCTTTCGAAAATCTCACACACACGCATACACATTTTCGGAGATATGTGGTACGACACGCATTCAAGGTGTGAGTGAGGATGCGATTAAACTTACACTGTTTCCGTTCTCTTTGAAGGGAGAAGCTAAAGAGTGGTATAGCTCTCTCCCTGCAGAATCCATTACCACTTGGGCTGCATTGGAAAAAGAACTTTTAAGCCAATACTTTCCACCTTCCAAGACAGCCCAGTGTTTAAGGGAAATATACAATTTTTATCAAACGGAAACAGAATCATTCTTTGAGGCATGGAAGAGATTTAAGGCTCTTCTTCGTAAATTCCCCCATCATGGGTTAGACTTGCAGAGGCAAGTCAATACTTTTTTCAGTGGGTTGACCGAGCTCACCAAGGGCATGGTCAATAGTTCATCAGGTGGGGCATTCCTGAGGAAAACGCCTCAAGAGGGGTGGGCATTGTTCGAAGACATTGCCAAATATAATTATGCCCCCTCATTTCAAGCTGTTCAGGCACCACCTCCTCCTCCTAGGATCGAGGAGGTGAAAATGCAAAATGAAATCGCCATGTCAAACAAAGAAATGGCTACTCTCACGACATCTCCAAACCGAAGTTATCGACTCTTCATTTCTACGAACTCTCAAGTTCTCAGATCGCGAGAATTGCTCTCGATCGCCATATGGTTGGCCGGTGTCAATTCAATTCCCTGCTCCTTATCAAGTCAATGATGTCCGTAATCATGGGATGTATAATCAAGTCGCATGCCAAGTATGTGACGATACAAGAACACATCGCTCGCTTCGTCCTATGATTGACGTAACGCAGAGATCAATGCCTTCAATGGCCAGCCGAATCGAGAGGTTTGGAAATCAATTTCCGGCCAGGGCAATTTTCAAAATTAGGGTTTCCGTCAAAGCTTCAATCAAAACTCGAATCTCAATCGAAACCCTAATTTTAATCGTAACCCGAGCTTGAATTCCTCCAATCTAAATCAAGGGTTAAATCAAAGTTGGCCTAACAATCCAAATCCCGCATTTCAAAGTCGGTCTAGCCAACCTTTCTCTCAAAACATTCGTAACTCTCAAGGCCCCTCTCGCGCCGATGATCTTGAAGTTAGATTGGACTCCTATCGGAAGGAGTGAAGGAGAGAACAATAACTTCCAGAGAGGAGCAAAATAATAATATCCAAATGTTGATGAGCACAATCAAGAACCTTGAGAAGCGAGATGGCTGACCAAAGAAGCTTTTAGACCATCGTAGGCGCTTGCCCAGTTTTATGGAGAAAATCCGAAGGGTGGCCTAGTAACCCAAATCGATTTCAATTGTGGCCAAAGCAATCGACCTAGTTCCTTTGATTCCTTATGGCATACCAGAGGCCGGTGCAATGAATATTAGAAGCGGTGCTCAATCGAGTGGTCCTCTCACCAGGAAACCACCAGCCCCTCCCGCCGGTGATAAGACAGAGGGGAAGTTGAGCATCTACGCTCCCCGCTCTGCAAGAAAAGACTCAGGTGGCTGATCCCCTGGGAGGTGAAGAAGTTGTAAGTCCTCAAGTGGCTGTTCCCTTGAGGAATGAAGAATCAAGTGAAAGTCAGGAGGGTGATCCCCTGACTAATAAAAAGTCTGAAAAAGTTGTAAGGTGGAAGGACATGGAAGACAAAGCTGTCAGTGCTTCCTCAAAGAAAGTATTTTCTGAGAGTGAGTTGAAGAAGCTTCCATTTCCACCTCAGAGAAGCAACATTCCTTGAGTGAAGTTAAGAAATATGAAAAAGTCTTTGAATTTGTTGAAAAATACTCTCAAGTTAATCTTCCATTATCTGAAGTTTTGGTTGAGATGCCTAAGTATACCAAATTCATCAAGGATGTTGTTTCTTCGAAGAAGAAGTTAGCAGAAATGGATCAGGCAATTGGTGAGGATTGTTCAATGATCAATTATCCAGACTTACCAATCAAAAGAGGTGACCCCGGAAAATTCGTGCTCACATTGCAGATGGGAGGCTTAGTCTTTCCAAATTCTTTATGTGACTTGGGTGCATCCATCAGCCTGATGCCATTGTCTGTGTGTGTGAGCAGCTGGGTTTACAAAGTCTTCTAGAACCCACTTCCATGAACCTTCGGGTTCACGATATATCTTCTAAGAAAGCTTCAGGGATTCTGAAAGACATTTTAGTCCAGATCGATAGATTTACCTTTCCTGTTGATTGGTACGTCTTAGATATGGGAAAAGATGAGAAAGTCCCCCTGATTCTTGGGAGACCTTTCCTATCCACAGCTAGAGCCCTCATCGATTGCGATGGTGGGCAAGTAACTATTCGAGTTGGTGACCAAGAGGTGAGCTATAGTGTCTCTAAATCTATTCAAGTACCCTTTGGTTCTCCAACCGGTTTTTTTCATTGAGGAGTCATTTCATGACTTCAATGATCGTATGGACGAGCAAGTCAAGGTCGTGGAAGTCGAATATGAGCGATCGATCGATAATTTGAATAATCATGGTGTGTGGTGCGTCTAGATCAATTAGAAGTCGAGATCGAAGATGAGTTGTTGAAAGGAGAAGCTGCGGCGGTGGGGCTACTAAGTAAACTCACAGATGTTGAGTTGAAAGGTGGGGATCTTAAGTCAAGTCTGTAGACACCCCCGATGATTTGGTGCCAAGCCGTTACCTAAACATTTAAAGTACGTGTTTTTAAGAGAAGGTGACAAGCTTCCACCGATTATATCCGCCAAGTCGTCTCGTTTAGAAGAGACGAAATTGATCAACGTCCCAAGAGAAATGAAAAAGCCTTTGGATGGCGTGTAGGAGATATCCGAGGAATATCTCCCCGACATCCGCATGCACAAGATCAAGACTAGTGAGGGTGCTAAATGTGTAAGAGACTGCCCCACGGAGGCTTAACCTCATATGCAAGAAGTAGTCAAGAAGGAGATCATTAAGCTTCTAGATATGGGTATCATTTACGCCATTCTTCGACAATGAGTGGGTTTCCCGACTCAAGTAGTTCCCAAAAAGGGTGGAATTACTATTGAGAAGAATGAGAAGGGAGAAGAGATAGCATTGAGGCTCACATGTGCTATAGAGTCCGTGATTGACTATAGAAAACTCAATGAGGTCACAATGAAAGATCATTTCCCCTTCCTTCATTGACCCGGATGCTAGAGCGCCTGGCGGGGCACGATTCTACTGTTTCTGGATGGATATTCAGGATACTTCCAGATACCCATCGATCCCCGTTGACCAAGAGAATACCACTTTCACCTACCCTTATGGTACATTCGCTACAAAGCGGATGCCATTTGGTCTCTGTAATGCCCCACCACCTTTCAAAGGTGTATGATGGCTATCTTTGACGGGCTAGTTGAAAAGTGTATGGAGATTTTCATGGACGACTTTTCGGTCTTTGGTCAATCCTTCGATGATTGCCTCGATAATCTTGATCAGTGTTATCTAGGTGTGTGGAAAAGAACTTGGTGCTAAATTGGGAGAAATGCCATTTTATGGTAGATGAAGGAATAGTTCTGGCCACAAAGTGTCCGCCAAAGGTATTGAGGTAGATAGGGCTAAGGTGGAAGCTATCGAGTAGATGAGTTATCCTAAGAATGTTCGCGAAGTCGAGGTTTTTCGGACATGTCGGCTTATAGGAGATTCATTCAGACTTTTCAAAGATCGCCAAGACCCTCGCTCTACCTTACTTAAGGAAGACGTTACATTCACCTTTGATGATAGCCGCAAGCAAGCGTTTGAGGAGCTTAAGAGTCGATTAATCTCCGCTCAGGTTCTTATATCGCCTCGATCGAACCTACCTTCGAGCTTATGTGCGATGCATCCAACTATGCGGTTGGTGCGATTTTAGGCCAAAGGATCGAAGGAAAATTCCAGCCTATCTATTATGCCGCCACACACATCGAGCCCCGCACAAGTTAACTACACGACCACCTAAAAGGAATTGTTGGTTGTGGTATTCGCCATGGACAAATTCCGTAGTTACTTGTTGGGAGTCAGAGTCACTGTTTGGATCGACCACGCCGCTTTGCGCTATCTCATGACCAAGAAAGAGGCTAAACGCGTCGCACGCTGGATAATGACCCTACAAGAGTTTGATGTCCAAATTAAAGACAAAAAGGGCGTTGAAAACGTAGTGGTCGATCATGTCTCAAGATTGTTGTGAGGAAAAGAGACAGAACTCGATGATATAGATCTTTACTTTCCTCTAGAAAACATCATGCTTATCGATGGTTGCGCCCCGACGCCCCATGGTATTCTTCCATCGTCAACTACCTTCATGCCCGTTATCTTGACCTCGAAATGTCTTATCAAGAGAAGAAGAAGTTCTTCTCTCGATATGAAATCTTCGCTTGGGATGAACCTTACCTCTTCAAAATCAGAAAGATGGTTTGCTAAGCGAGGTGTGTTTCTCGAACTGAGCAACGCGATATAATCGAGCAATGCCATAGTGGACCCACAGGTGGTCCCTTTGGTCCTTGGAAAACGGTTGTGAAGATCTTCCAGTCCGGTTTCTATTGGCCCACGATCTTTAAGGACACGGAAGCTTTCTGTAAAGCTTGTGATAGGTGCCAAAGAACCGGTACACTGACAAGGCGGTTTGACATGCCTTTGAAACCCATCTTAGAATGCGAAGTCTTTGATGTATGGGGCATCGATTTTATGGGTCCATTCCCATCTTCTTGTGGTAATAAATACATCTTAGTCTGCGTAGACTATGTATCGAAATGGGTGGAGGCAATAGCCACTCCTCGCAATGATCATAAAACGGTCATGAATTTTCTAAAGAAGAATATCTTTGTGAGGTTTGGATGTCCACGAGCCTTGATTAGTGATGAAGGGACACACTTTTGCAACCGACCTTTGGAAAAAGTCCTCGAGAAGTATGGTGTGCGTCACAAAACTGGCACGCCATATCATCCGATGACTAGTGGTCAGGTTGAGCGAAGCAACCAGAGCTTGAAGAAGATCCCGAGAAAACAAAGTGAATACCATAGAAAAGATCGGAGTATAAAGTTGGATGATGTACTATGGGCATATCGAATCGCCTATAAGACCCCTGTGGGTACATCACCCTACCAGATGGTTTATGGTAAATCGTGCCACTTGCCGCTTGAGTTAGAGCACCTGAGCTTATTGGGCTACAAAGTTTCTTAACTTCGATTCCCAAGCCTGTGGAAAACATCGACGCGCAGTTATTGCATGAGTTGGACGAGTTTAGGCTTCAGGCTTACGAAAGTGCCAGGATCGAAGAGATAAGATGAAACTCCTTCATGACGCAAAGATCAAGAAAAGAGAATTTCAAGTTGGAGAGCAAGTGTTACTATACAATTCCAGGTTACATTTGTTTCTCGGGAAGTTAAGGACACGTTGGTCCGTCCATTTGAGATTCTCCAAATCATTCCTGAGGCGTTTCTAGAATCAAGCGCGGTTATGGTGATCAACCGTTCGAGTGAATGGTCAAAGATGCAAGCATTACATTGGTGAACCCAAGGTAAAGCCTTTGACTGCTCGATTTTCGATATCCTCGGGTGTAGCACCCTAAAGTCGACGAGTTTGACGAAGCCGCCCGATTTGTTTTTCGAGGATGACGGTTGTGATAAATCGTAAGAAGTTCTAGCCGTAGTTGGGACATGGAAGAGTATGAAAGGGAGCAAAAGTTGAAACGCCATCAAAAGAAGAAGAAATCGACCATGGGGAAGATTACACGTATATGGCGAGCTATAAAGGATTTAACCCCATATGTTAAATGTTGTTTCTGCAGCCACACTCACGGACGGAACTTCAACGAGGTAGTGGGTGGTAGAAAAGTCAAATGGCCCGATCCAGCCGAGCTTCAATCAGATCGAGCTAACGACATTAATCATTAGCGCCACTAGGGGGCTTCCTAGATATCCATTATTTTTCTTTTGTTTTTGTTTATTTTCTAGTTTTTATTTTTGGGCTACTGTCGGTTTCTCATAGGCTCGGATTTTATCGTTTCTTAGTTTTTGTATTTGAAGTTTTTCTGTTTGAATTGGTGTTTTGAATGGAATTTTCTATTTTTAGCATGAGAGACTGATGTGGATGTTTTTCAATCTCGATTTTTTTTTGTTTATCTCTACTCTATGATATGGTATAATCCCTTGTTTCCCCCGAGGTATTTCTTTGTTTTTCAAGTGTGCAGGGTATTTGCATTAGCTTTTGTGAGTTTTAGACGATATCAGTTTTCTGGTGGATGGTCCACAATCTACTGATATCCTCGAGCATTCCTGGGTGATGCGCATCATTCCAGAGTTGCTCCCTTACGGAAGACAATCAGCTAAGTTCTCTTTTCTTTTATTTTGCACAACATGAGGACATATTGTAGTTTAAGTGTGGGGGAGGGGAATGAGTCGATTTGTATCTACCATTTGCTTAATACATGATGTTTCTATGCAAAATGAGTAAAATTTTCGAAATTTTTGTTTTGTCCCGAGTAGGCAATACACGTTTTTGTTCGGTTTGTTATAGTCATTGATGCTATATACCATATTTTTAGTGAATTAGTTGTTTCACCAAGATTTTATTTTTCACGAGCCATAGTGACGATGAGCTATTTTATAAAGCTATACCCCGTTTTGGATTAGTGATTTTTGATTTTCTTATAAGTCATGTACTTAGTGCTACGTATATATCCTGAGATTTATGGTAGTTTGTATTCTAGGATTAAAGTATGACATACTGTGAATATCTGTAAGTTTGAATGTGATAAGTGAAACGTGATTAAGTCTTTGCAATAGTAATAAATTGTTTACTTGAGGTGTTATGCTTAGTGGTCTGTGCTACTAGAAAATAATCTTTTCCACTGCCAGCCAGAAATCTCTAAGTAAACATAATTGTAATTGTGTGTGTCGGAAGCTGGTTTATGATTTGGGTGAGGTAGGGTGTACCACGTATGTCCTATTCCACTATGATGACCAAAGCTCACGACAATCGGGTTTTATAGTCGCCTTATGATTGGAGTAAGGTAGGGATTATCTTGAAATGTCATATTCGCTATGAGGCAAAAGCTTATTCTCGATGTGTGTGTTAGAAAAGTGTGAAAAAGTGAAAATATTGAAATATATTATTATGAATAAGTAAGGACTTAGTTATCGTTAATCTTATCCCCAAGATAAACTGAAAGATATGATGTAGGGATTATCCTCTCGAGTATTTCAGAAAGGCCCTAGATTCATTCGATCATCTTTTTCGGGATATGTCACGTTTGTAGGGTACATCTTATGAGTGTCATTTATTACTATTCTACGAGGGGGTATTAGCTAGTTTTACTTTGAGTTCCTCAAGTTTGGATTTAGTGGAAGTTTTCTATGGCTATGCACACACAATGGTGAACTTCTAAGTTATTGAATATATGTTATATTTGTTGAGATGTCTATACTATCTCGAGCTTGATTTTGTTTTTGTTTTGCTCGGGACGAGCAAGGTTTAAGTGTGGGGAGTTGTTAAGGGTGAAATTTATGATTTATATGACGTTATTCCCGTAACAATATCCTTGGTATTTTAGTACTTTTATAGAAAAGTGTTGGTTTTATCGAATTATTGAGTAAACGAGTTTTAAATGTGTTTAAATGCAAAATCGAGATATTTACGTGATTTTATCGGTGTTTTATGTTTATCCGTATGATGTTACATTTTGCATGTTTCTATCATGTTGCTAGGTACGTTTTCATGATGAGTAAGGAGCTTAAACGATGATCACATGAAGATGGAAGAGTTGAAAGATGTTTAAGTGAAGAATCATTGAAGAAACCGGAACCAGGCACTTCATGGGAATTTTGTCCACACTTGTAGGCACTTTCAGGGAAAGTTGTCTTGATGAAAGTTGTAGAGGATTGAAATATCTTTCCAACGCATGTTGAATCACCTCATTCGGAGCCCTAGAAGTGAAGTTATGAGCAAAATACTGGAGCTGGGTCCTGGACGGGCGTCCGGATTAATTACGAGTTGAAATAATATTCATGGACGGGCGTCCATGATTATGAACGAGCGTCCGGAGCGGTTACTGTAGCAACCGACTTGATTTTTCCTATAAAAACAGCGTGATCTTTACCCTAATGACACATTATTTCGAACCCTAAAAACCTAGGAAGCGCTTTGCTGCGTTTTACTTAGTTTTTACTCATATTTTATGCTTTTAAATCTCTAGATTAGATCTTTCAATTTATGTATTTTATTCAAGCAATTCAAGCCTTCAAGAAGATGCTAAGAGGCTAAACCTCTTTGAACAAGCGTTGTGAAGCCGTCCAATTCAACAGTTGATTTCTAGTTCGTGATTATTTTGTGAGTTCTATTTCAAGTTCGTTTCTTTTATCATGTTTTGTATGTTTTATTGCATGTTTAATCGAAGGATGCTTGCTTTGATGATTGTTTATATGATGAGAGTCATGTCAACCTTAGATCACCATGATGAAAGAGTGGATCTTTGATCTAAATAAAACGAAAGTTATTAGATTGATTTTCTAGATTAGAAATCGAAAGATTTCACGCCTAGGTTAGAAAGACGTAATCTTTAACATCGAAAGATAAAAGATTAGAAAACGAACTTGTCTATGAGAGTAGGAGTTTATGCCTTCGATTAGGTGAATCACGACTTGAATAGAGATCACTTAAATAATCCGAATTAGAATTGAATGTTGATAGGATAGGTGGATCAATTGCTTGTTCGCTCGTTATAACTTGATCTAATCCCTTGAAACTTGAATTCTTTAGCTTTAGTTTACTTTTCTGCACTTTAGTTTAGTTTAGTTTATCGCTTTCAATCTTTCCTAGCATTGGATTAATCTCCTCTGTCTAGTTACTTTTATGCAATATTTGTTTAGGTTAGCTCTTCGTTTAGGTTAGTTTTCGTGACAATAATTAGTTAAAAACAAAAGCTAGGGTTCACAACAGTCTAGTTCCCCGTAAGATCGACCCGGCATTAGCCTCCATACTATGATCCTTGCACTTGAGGTTAACCGGTTTATTACTTGTTGTTTTGTATTGATAAAATCCGGGACAATAGGTTCTAATTTAGATGTTCTCACCTCATGACGCTTACAAGATAGCTGATTTTGGCAATGAGTTCAGACATGTTAGTATCCTATGAAAAATTTATATTAGGAACAAAGCACCATTTTTTTACACAGAATTAATCAAATATCAGGTATCTTCCCTATCTTTGATCGACCATATATATAAATAATATTAATGCCAGATGATAGTAGTCCAGCTAGGGTATTATCTCGAAATGTCCTATTGCTGGGAATGAAGGCATAAGTCGAATCATTAGATCTCAAGAATGATTACGGGTTTAAGGAAACCGGACTCGTAATTTTAGATCGAAAGAGTAGTACTCCGATCAATCTTGATGAAGCAATGCTTGTAAAATTTGATTTTTTTTCTACACACACTCACGCTTTAGTTCTTAATATTAAAAATAAAAAATAAAAAAATATATAAAAAAAAAAGTAGAAAAAGAAGAGAGAAAATCTGAAAAATAGTTGGAATACAAGGATGTTACTAATCGGAATTATTTTTGATCAAGAATGTGAAGACGCAGTGAAACGCATTGACTTGCTTCTTTCTCTTTTGATTGATTTTTTCTATCTTTTCGATTAACCAATGTCCTATCCTAATATATTATAAGCCATTGTGTTTTCTATCTGACTTAGTTAATGATTCCAGAAATTCGTAATAATCGAGATAGAAAGTAATTCTAATATTTTATTTATATTTATGAATTATTGCATGCATGTTTCCATCTGATTAAAATTTGATACTTAATTTATTTAAGTTATATAAACTTTATATCTTATTAAATTTCTATAAAAGTTATAACTTATATGTTTGTAATATTGACGATATATATTACTTTTGAAATTTTAATTTGATCAATTATATTATCTGTTATTTATATATTACCGCTAATTTTTGCTCGAGGACGATCAAAAGCTAAGTGGGGAGTAATTTGATGTATTATTTTTATATGATTAATTATACGTAATATTATTATGTTTTATGAACAAATTCTATGTAAAATATATGAAATTATGATATAATTAGTATAAAATATTAATCTTTATAGTTTAGTATAGTTAGTAGTAAAAGTTAGTATTTATAGTAAAAGTTGTAGTTTTTGTACCGGTTTTAGTAATCGGAGTATTCAGGTCTATTTTACACGGGTATTTTGTGTTTATTTCATTGCGTAACCCTAAGATGAACTCGAAATCCCAAGTAGACACACTTTTGAAGTCAATTCAAGTCGTTGGGAGGAAGTTATAAAGCGCCACCCAATGGTCAAGTGGTTAGTTGTTTTTAATAAAATCCCGAAAACGACACGTATTGGGAATGGCTCGTTAAAAGACATTTTCTCGGGAAAATGTTCTTCACTTAAAGTTGAAGATCTTCATATAAGATTTCTAAAGCACTTTGAATTATGAAGATTAGAGGTCTACAACTCAAATGGTGGTCAAGTGGCTAATTGATTAGTACTATTGAAAAATCTCGAAAAGGACACTTAATACAAATGGCTCATCGAGAATACGTCAAGAAGTGGCCTTGATGAAAGTTGTAGAGAATTCAACGAGCTTTTCAACGGAAGTTTGATTATGTCATTCTGATATCAAGAATTCAAGTTACGATTTTTAGAAGTTAGCTATGTAATTATATATAATTATATATATAATTACACAACATTTGTAATGATTAAGGGTAACATGGGGTCACATGCTTATAACTAACTGTAATGATTGTCATCATTACACCGGACCGATCCGGCCAATTTTCAGGACCGGTCCGGGAAGGGAGTTTGCCTATATATATGGGAGCCTCAGCATTTGCATTGGGTGTACCAATATATATACACAATATTCTATATATATTCTCTATCCCCTCTTTTCTTTAGTTTGTAAATAGGCTTTAAGCCATGAATAAATTAGTAGTAGTAGTATCGTGATAATGCTCGGGAAATTATCAGAAGTCCGGTGTTGCTAGAGTAGTTGTTATGTCCGGAAGAATACAACTTCTGAATCAGCATCTGTAATCGGGTAACTTTTCTGAAGTATTTATGTTTATGTTTGTTATTTTCTTCTTTTTAGTTTTTATAATGTTATTAGGCTAAATCTAATAACTAGCCAAAGTTATGTAATCGTATTATTTCGATCTTTTCGTTAAAAGAATGATGTTAAAATAAAAATGATTAAAATTGAGTTAAAATGAATCTTTTTCTATTTCGCTACGTAAATGATAACATATTCGGAATGATGTAATCAACCATGATGAATACCACATATAACTGGCGATGAACTCGACTGAGAAGTCAGGATATGAGTAAAAATAGAAAACCGGAGGGTAAAATGGCCGCCTCGATTAACGGAATCCTATTTCCTACCGGGGCGATTTGTCCTAGTAAAACAAATCTTATTAATTTTGTACTCAAGATATTAATAATGTTAAAATCACGCTTAATTGAAACTACACCGCTTGTATTAAATCGATCCGCTTGACAACCGGAGCCTCTTGAATAACATCGCCATCCGACAAATGGAATCATCTCTTTTATCCGGGTAGATTTATACTGCACTGCTTTTGACTAACTAAGTTTAGCATGGGGCGATTGTGGACATTGGATCGATGACAATTTGACATATGACAATTTCATACGCCGCGTGTGAGGAGGAATTGTTGACAATAGAGAGTACACCGCTTCATTTACTCAATTGGACCTAATAAAAAGGAAGATCGAACACATTCTATTAATTGAAAAGATCGAATAAATTGATTACATATACTTTGGCTAGTCTAGTCTATAAACTATATATTGGTATCTATATATATTTATATATATATATATATATATATATATATATATATATATATATATATATTTTACTATTTATGTACATCTATATATATTTATATATCTATATATATTATATTAGAATAATTTTTAAATTACGCATTTATTTTATGTTAGTTAGAGTAATAGTAATCTGTGTTATAAAATTGCGGTTTAGATCGAGTTAATAGCAGCTCTTTGGTGTTTAACCACACTTAAAAGAATTACCACTTTTTCCTCGAGGATTCGACACCGACTCACCACTTTATCACTACAATTTGACCCGGCACATCGCCGGTTAGGATCCGTCTAACCTAGAATCGGTCCGCCCTTTCTTGACGCCGCTTTTAAGGTCCGGTTTTGGTGACGTCGGTAGGTACTACCGATCCAGGTGATGGTCACCTGGATTGTCGTCAAGAATATCCTTAAGTACATGACGCGACTAGGGATATGTTCCTGGTTTTCGGAATGGTGATTTAGTATTACGAGGTTACACAGATGCCAGTTTTCAAACTGACAAGGATGACTTTAAGTCACGACCTGGATTTGTTTTCACGCTTAACGGCGGAGCAGTGAGTCGGAAGAGTTCCAAGCAGAGACTACCGCAGACTCTACAACGGAAGCCGAATACATAGTGCCTTGGAGGCGGCAAAGGAAGCGATTTGGATGAAGAAGTTCATTCATCGAACTTGGTGTGGTTCCTCCATTGAAGGTCCGAAGCACATATGTATCGTGATAATAATGGAGCGATATCTCTCACCAAAGGAACCAAGGCTCATCAGAAGTCCAAACATGTGCTACAGTGCTATCACTTGATTAGAGAGATAGTAGATAGAGGAGATGTAAAGATAGAGAAAGTCCACACGGATGACAACATAGCTGATCCGTTAACCAAGGCATTGTCTCAAGCAAAGCATGAGAAACATGTTCACTTGCACGGGCTTAGGCATATGGGTGATTGGCTTTAGGCCAAGTGGGAGTTTGTTGGAAAGGTGTCCTAAACCCAATCGGGTTGGACCGGATCCGACCGAGTCGGGTCATTTACAGTCTATTTAGTTCATGTAATAACTTTATTATGATTAATAAAAGCATTTATGTTATTGTATATTGTTTATCTTCATGTTATTTGTTGTACATATATAGTAACGTCCCTAGTATCAATCATGATAGAGAAACCATGATGATAGTGATTATGGTTGATGAGATCTCTAATCACTATAACAAGATTGGTACTTAAATGTCTCTAGTCTTACATATTATCAAATGGGACATTGATAGTATAATCAGACTAGCACGTATTGGATGTCCTCTATCTTTTAGAAGATATGGATAGATCTCGTCTATCGAAGTGTAGGGACACTTGGACTGTACGTGGACGTGTATTAGAGAATGCGACGTTGGGATCGACTCCACATACATTAAGTGTCACACTATGTGGCGGTTGTGTAATTATCCTTTTGACCGGAGTCTTCATGGCATCACGGTGTGGATTGTCATGCTTTGACACTATTGAGATTTCCTTTAGCCACGGGGCGATCATGCGGCAGTGATTGGGTATGATATTGAAGCATGCAGAGTATACATGATTGGTCGTCCGGGAATCACGTATCCTATGATTGGGATCGAATATCCGAAATGGTCTTCTTATAAGAATTGTCTAGCTCTCGAGAATCTTTGCAAAGTGGGAGTAAATGTGTTATCCCGAGAGAGCATGATATCCAGATTATAAGATACGATCGTTAATGTATTGACACTCGAGATACGATCGTATGGATATTATTACACCGATATGATTATAAGTTACACGGTAACTGCTTCACATGAAAGGTAGTAGTCATTTCTTTTGACTCTTCCGATGATTGGGGGTCACAGTGTGTTGCTAGACGCTATCCCGTGATCGTTAGGTATGAAGGGCATTTTAGTAATTTGCACATTGTGTCTACGGCCAACCTATTCGGAAGCCTATCGGGTCACACACATATGAACATCGAGTCGGATTAAAATGCGGTTATAGTTGATAACCAAATAAGGAAAGTTTATCTCTAGACTATAAAGGTTATAGTGGTAAATTAATATGGTGGTATTTATTTATTATGAATAAATAAAATACAAGATATTAATTATATATAAATTATATTAATTAAAGAATATTCCGGAAGTCATTTAATTGACCAATGGGGCGCCACTTTTTAGTGTATGAGATACACTTGGATTGTGCACTTTAATTAATAAGATTACCATAATATTAATATATGATATTAATTGATTTTGGAAAAATTGATTTATGGTAATAAGATAATTATATTCAATATAAGATATTGGCAAAATTAATTATCATTAAAAAGATAAATCAATCTAGAAGATTTTGCTTATTTTATTGGGAAAAAGTTTTCTTCTCCTCCACACATATGGGGCGCCACTTTTGACTATAAATAAGAGGTGGGTGTCAAGCTCTTTTGTACA
This sequence comes from Gentiana macrophylla, assembly GCA_026214975.1. Classification (NCBI taxonomy): domain Eukaryota; kingdom Viridiplantae; phylum Streptophyta; class Magnoliopsida; order Gentianales; family Gentianaceae; genus Gentiana; species Gentiana macrophylla. The sequence continues at coordinate 24,132,129 of CM047815.1, read as the reverse complement.
TCACAATTACAAGAGCTCATAGTTCTTGTGTAAAATAGAGAGCAACCTATAGTGAGTTTGTGAGAGAGGAAAAAGGCTGGTGTAGCAACCGGAGTTTTCCAATAGCAATCCATGGAGGATTCCGACAAGGGGTTCGTGTGGATTAGCGATAGAGGTCGGACGCATGGACGGCTTGCGCACTGAACTACTCTCCGTTGACGGTCTAAGCGACGATCTTATAGATCATCAAGGTATAACCGTCAAACTACTTAACGTGTTTATTGCATTAAACGAAGAACGATCTAGAAAAAGGAAATCAAATTTTAAATTCCGCTGCGTTAAACTAGTGATTTCCTAACACCTACTCCTATGGTCACTGGAAAACAACTGCTTCCAAAACAAGGTGAACCTCTGTCAAATCCAACAATTTACAAAAGTATCATTGGAGCCCTGCAGTACCTGACTGTAACTAGACCTGAGATAAGTTTTGCAGTCAATACATTGAGCCAGTTTATGTAAGATCCTTACATTGATCATTGGCAAGCCTTGAAAAGGCTCTTAAGATACATTGCAGGAACTCTTGACAAGGGGCTACTCTTTCAGACAAACTAGAAGTTCATGGCTTTTCTGATGCTAACTTGATGTAAACCGAATCTCGTAGGATCTAGATTAAAGCAATATGAATTTCTAAAGTCGCTGCTTTTAGTATTTGATGTGATCTCGATTTTTAGGCTTTTTCTCGAATATATAAAATGTAAATAACAAGAAAGAAAAGGGATATGTAGCAACCCGTCTCAGATTACTACCGCTTTGTGATAATCCCGCCTCGGAAGATCACCCAATTATCCCGTCTCAGATAATCGCAAGAAGTCCAATCTCGAAAACTTCTTGAAAGAAACCCAATCTCTGAAAGTTTCTTATGATGAAAATTCAATCTCTGAATTTCAACCAAAATAGTTTTTGATTCAATAATAAGCTACCTATTCAAATATAAGGAAATGCCTTATATAGGCTACAAACTTGGAGGAAAAACACCTAAAATTCGATGTGGGAAAAATAACCACACTTAGGAAAAATAAAGATAGTATCTTCCTTCAGCACCCTACTGTTTCGGTCCGTATCCGGAGCTTTGGTTGTCCAAATATTGCGAACCATATATGGATTTTATAGTCCTCAAAGAGATCTACAACTTTCATCAAGGACATAAATTCATCTGAATAAGTTATAATTGTCAAAATAGCTCAAAACCGTAGCAGATCTTCAATTTCCAGAATGTCACCATGTATCACATCATTCCCTCTCCCTTCGAAAGGATTCGCCCTCGAATCCACCTGGATCAAACACGAATATCTTGCTTCCATACGTCCACTCAACCACAGAGAAACTCAGAATCACAATATTGCAAAAACATGGAATGGCGCGAGTGAAGAAATCAGCGACAACAAAATCCAAAGGGCGGCAATGCTGTAAATATGGATCCACATATACATGTGGCGCTTGTAACGCTTTCAAATCAGTAACTAAAATTGCCGAGTGCACCTTTGGACCATCGGATTGCACCGGTTCGGTCCCCGGTTGGACCACAATCGATTCAGCAAGTAAGTCCACGGGCGTAGTGATCGGGTCAACACCAATATCCATCTTGACGCCGGCAATCTCGCCGTAATGGTCGGGTACCGAGAAAGGAGAATCAATAGTAGCAATCGGAACAACATCATCGGTAAGTGCATTAGAACCTCAATGAACTCTTCCGTGGCTGAATCAACAATAAGAATGTCAACCTCTCTGTACCACACACCGCAGGGGTTGGGAATAACTGCTTATTCGATTTAGCATGTGAAGGAGAGAATTTGGGCGCTTTGCACCATAGCTTCTTCACGTGTTACACCATGCGTGATTAAGAAAAGTTCATCGTGACGCCTTCCACTTTTGCGCCCAATTTCTCCAACGCTCGCACGGTCTAATTTCCGTTGTTCTACCTCTAATTCACGCTATGCAACACGTTCTAATTTCCGCTCGCCTCCATTTCCGCTGCGAATACGCTCTAATTTTCGTTGCTCGCCTCCAATCTCCGCTCGCGCAATACGCTCTAATTTCCGTTGCTCTGCCTCCAATCTCCGTTGCGCAATACGTTCTAATTTGCGTCGTGGATCGAGGTTGTCATGTAATGCATCTAGGGCAGCCATAATTTCAGCATGCGTTCGATCGGATTCATCTTGATGTCGCTCGAAGTCTGTACGGATGTCGTCGAATTTAGCAAGTAGTTTATCCATTGCACGTAGGGTTCTTGGATTTCAAGAACAGCTAGGGTTACGAAAATAACAGCAAAATTCGATGATGTAAGGAGCTTTTGAGTGCGGCTGCTATTAGGGTTCTTGTGAATCAAGGATTACGACTTCAAGAACAGAAAATTGAAACGCAGCAGCAAAATTCTTCAAGAAAACGCAGCAGTAAATTTCCCAACAAAAATTTTCGTCCCAGCAATAATTTAGGGTTCTTGTCATGACCAAACGGTATGGAATTCGGAAAAACACAAAGAACAAAAGTTGTAGAGAATGAAATTGTGGTTAAGACTGTTAAGTTTCAGAATTTTTAGACAGGTATAACCCACTCAAATCGAATTCGTAAACAGATCACTCTCGGGTTACGGGTTTTGACAGAAACAGTCAACTAGGTGACGGCGACTATTGTGCACAACCGGTCAGGATTCGGAAAAAACTCAAAGAATAAAAGTTGTAGAACAATGAATTTCCTATATGCTCACTAAATTTCAGTCAATTCCGACCACCACAACTCCCTAAAAACAAAGTCGACTACAAGCTGTTCCAAAAAATAGAGCAGAATATTCCGATCCGAATTTGATCAAGATAAAATCCGAATTTGCGAAAGTGCCAAAGAGACAAAAGACAGCCAATACAAAGTTCTATCTACTGGTAAATTTTGAGGATTTTTAGACTTGTTTTGAATAGGGAACGATTGGAAACAAAGTCGGACAGTCAGATTTCATGAGCAGAAAAATTAGGGTTTCGACCAAGAATAATATGTCACGCCTGATTTACCTCAATACGTAGGGTTCCTTGATGTAATATGCAGCAATTCAGCGATTGTAATATGTAGCAGCAATTAGGGTTCAAACGGCGGCTGCGATTAGGGTTCTTGGGAAACAAGAACGCCGACTTCAACTCCGGAAAAACGCAGCAGCGTTGTTGTTGCTTTAATCGCCTGATCTCTGATACCACTTGATGTAAACCGAATCTCGTAAGATCTAGATTAAAGCAATATGAATTTCGAAAGCTGCTCTTTTAGGGCTGATGTGATCTGATTTTTAGGGCTTTTTCTGAATATATAAAATGTAAATAACAAGAAAGAAAAGGGATATGTAGCAACCCGCCTCAGATTACTTACCGCTTTGTGATAATCCCGTCTCAGAAGATCACCCAATTATCCCGTCTCAGATAATCGCAAGAAGTCCAATCTCAAAACTTCTTGAAAGAAACCCAATCTCTCGAAAGTTTCTTATGATGAAAATTCAATCTCTGAATTTCAACCAAAATAGTTTTTGATTCAATAATAAGCTACCTATTCAAATACAAGGAAATGCCTTATATAGGCTACAAACTTGGAGGAAAAACTCCTAAAATTCGATGTGGGAAAAATAACCACACTTAGGAAAAATAAAGATAGTATCTTCCTTCAAGACCTATCTGTTTCGGTCCGTATCCGAGCTTGGTTGTCCAAATATTGCGAACCATATATGGATTTTATAGTCCTCAAAGAGATCTACAACTTTCATCAAGGACATAAATTCATCCGAATAAGTTATAATTGTCAAAATAGCTCAAAACCGTAGCAGATCTTCAATTTCCAGAATGTCACCATGTATCACATCATAACTGGGCTGTGTGTCCTATTGATAGAAAATCAACCGGTGGGTACTGTGTCTATTTAGGTGACTCTTTAATCTCTTGGAGCTCAAAAAAGCAGGCAGTTGTCTCAAGATCAAGCTGTGAATCTGAGTATAGGTCCTTGGCTAATTTGGCTGCAGAAGTTAAATGGATGATGAACCTGTTCAAAGAGATTCAGTTTAAGATTCCACATATTCCTACCTTGTGGTGTGACAATACAGGAGCAAATTCCTTGGCTCAAAAACCCATTTATCATGCTAGGACCAAGCACATAGAGGTTGATGTGCATTACATCAGAAATATGGTCATGAACAAGGAATTACAGGTCTGCTACATACCAACTTCAGAACAGGTAGCTGACTGCTTTACAAAAGCTTTACCAGCAAGTACATTTGACACATTCAGACACAAACTCAATGTGACTTCCTCACATGTTCGTTTGAGAGGGGCTGAAAAGAATTAATAGAATGTGTTGCTGCCAAGTGTCAGAGGCTCATTGGTTACAATAGATTTAGTGCCACATCGTTATAGTTTGTTATATTTGTTGCTAGATCTTATCTTGTATTTTGTCTTTTAAGGAGCCTCACTTGTTATAAGAGGCTGGAGCTGTAAGACTGGATGATTATTATGAATTATAATTAATATACAAAATCTTTCTCTGTGTTACCTTCGGTCGTTTAGTAATGTTTTAATTACCTTTTGCTTGTTCTATGATGTTTGACTACGTAAGGCTTACGTATATAATTAGATTAAATTTTAATTATATGCATGTCGGACGTTCTTTTTCAAATAAGGACTCGGTATCCAGGACAGGGACGTCACAAAATATGACCCAAGTTTTTTTGAAAAAAAAAAAAAAAAAAAAAAAACCATGCAAAGTGTAATGTGTAGGTAGGAGCTGTCAACTTTTTGCAGGATTATTGAAAGGAAGTGGCAAAATTGCCCCGGAGGCTGGAGGTAATATTCTTGCCCATACCAAGAGCCATATTTATCTACACTGAGTTCATTTCGAACTCAACCCTTCCGGATCCACTAAATGTACTCTGTCAATTCAAAAATATAAATCCGATTGATTTTATGGTTTCACTCATAATATACATTAATTTAGAATACCAATTAATGAAGCGTTTATTGTATTATTCTTCATTTTCCCTCTAGAATGTTATCAATCGACCAACTTTTCACTACTTTTTTGTTTTATCCCATAATATAAATTTATTTATAATACCAAAAAAGTGTTTATTGCATATTTTTTCTCTAATCTGTTATCAATTGACCAAGTTTTCATTACTTTACAACTATCATGTTAATGATAGTCTTTATCTTTAAAATATTATATAACACTCATCTATTTTTGTAAATCGTGTGAAAAAGTAAAATAATTTATATTTTGAGACGGGAAGAGAACATAGTTGGATCGTAATTTGTTGAGTTAATTAATATGTATTTCAAAAGTTTCATAGTTCACATTATATTTCTACCGCAAACCGAAAGAATTTATTGATCAGAATATTTGTTATTAGATTTTCAAAGGACTATTTATGCTTTTTCCTATTTAAAATGTGCTGCCGAGAACGGCTGTTTGGTACAAGAACGGATGTTGGGACAAAGAACATGTACGATAAAAGGAAAAAGGGAAAAGCAGAAAAAGGAAAAAGAGAACTTTCTATTAATGCATACTTCAGCCTAACAGCAACAACAATACGGACAAATTGGACATTACATTATAAACATTTATTTTTTTTCCATTGTTAATGGCACTACATCCAATATATTTGGGCATCACATCTGTGTAAAATTTAATTTTTTTAGAGGTCGAAATGTGTTATTTCAACTCCTGAAAAGTCGAAATGTGTTATTTCAATTTCTAAAAAGTCGAATTTTACACAGGTGTGATACCCGAATATATTGGCTGTGTTGCCATTAACATTGCCCTTTATTTTTTTTGACACAATTATTACGTACATAGTTTAGCATGTGTTCCCTTTGTTGCTGAAAAAGAATTGTTTTTTTTTTTTTTGGAAAAAAATTTGTTCCACAAAAAATGTCAATTTGGAACACAAATACATTATTTATTACTCTTTCACAAATATAAATCTAGTCAATTTTTGATCTTGCATAGTTATACTTATATTGAACCATTGTGCTGATCTTCTTTGAGTCTTAATTACAAGTGTCCGACGCAATGCCTAGCTGATAAACTAGCTTGTGAAGATAAACTTGATAACCTAGTCGTGCTTATATATTTTTTGGAAATTAGGGATAATGACACAATCTGAAATATTTTTAAGTAACATGACGGCTACATATTTTTTATAGGGAGAATGACAACTGCATAATTTTTATAGCGAGAATGACAAACAGTGAATCCCGAAATTCAGTGAATCTCCCCAGTGAATCCCGAAATCAGTGAATCCCGAAAATCAGTGAATTTCGACAATGAATTTTGAAAATTAGTGAATTTTGACAGTGAATTTAAGCAGTGAATTTCGACAGTGAATAAATAGTTTTGTCATTTATGCAAAAGTTTCAAAAGAGTGTCCTTCTACTCAATTGATGAAATATTTCGGTCATTCTCCCTCATTCCCCCTATATTTTTATATATTGCTTGCTGTATTTTCGAATTTTTCTTGTTGAGATATGGCATGATCAATGTATATGCTGGGTTTATCCTCTGATACAAATTACACACAATCCTTTCACATTTTAAAACAAAGTTGTAATTAAATAAAGATGAGATATGTAACATCATAACAACAACAACAACAAAACAACAAAAAAAAAAAAAAAAAAAAAACAATACATGAATCAGGATGTAATTAAATCAGAATTCTATAAATATTGAAACAGGATGTAAAATGGTTTTGTGGTACCAAAATCCATCGTAAAGAAAGGGATGGACGTGTAACTATATATACTACGTACATGAATTCATTTCAATCATCCCCACCAATCCATCCTCTTCCAATTCCCCTCTTCAATACTTTCTCTCCCAAAATTTCTGCAACAAAATCCATCCCAAAACTTTGAGCATTGAGGCCGGCGCTCACCATATAATATATAATATAAATTAAAGACACCAATTAATTTATTTATTATACTGACTTCTGCCGGTACTTTGATCACTCCTCCATTAATTAATTGCTGAATTAATTATTTGAACTTTAACTCTTACTTTATTCACAGTTCGATCAGATGGAAACCCTTCATTATTATTTATGGACTACTATGATATACGTACTGCTTTTCTCATCTACAGCACAACCCACCGTCAGCCTCACGACGATATTATACGTTGATCAGTCCCCGGGTGAAGGAAACTTCACAACCCTTCAAGCTGCAATAGACAGCATTTCACCTAACAATATTGGCTGGATACAAATAAACGTGGCTGCTGGGATTTATACGTAATATTTTATTTTTTATTTTTTATTTTGTTTATGAAAAATGATACATCTATACCAACTTTGTTTACGTAAATTCATGTATGCATGTCAACCATTTTGTTTTTATTTTTCTACAGGGAGAAAGTAACGATACCGGAAAACAAACCATTCCTTTATATTCAAGGAATGGGGGAAGAGAACACTAGGTTAGAATGGAATGAACATGATAGCATTGGCGTCTGTTCAACTTTCACCTCACTTGCCGACAACATAGTTGTGCGAAATATCACTTTTGTTGTAAAGGTTTTTTTTTTTTTTTTTTTTTTTTTTTTTTGTTGTTGTTGTTGTTGTTGTTGTGTGTTTTCTTATCTTTCAAAAAGATTTTGGGATGACGTTTAAAAAAACAATACAAATTAGGCAGATAGTATTTTTTTTTTTTTAATATTTGAACACAGCATTTTCAACACCACCTCATTACGTGTATATATATATATAATAATATATATGGCTTAAAAACAAAGCATTTCATCCAAGGCGCACCCCGGCCCAGGAAATTTTAATATATTTTCCACTGCATTATAGAATTACAAGCTCAAACATAATAATTTCCGGTTGTGTTCGCGTAGAATACATTCAACTATAAATCGGAGAATAACATGAATCCCCAGACACCAGCAGTTGCAGCAAAGGTATCAGGGGACAAAACGGCATTCTATGGAGTGATGTTTTTAGGCGTCCAAGACACGTTATATGATCATAATGGAAGACATTATTTTCAGTCTTGCACCATTGAAGGTGCCGTTGATTTTATCTTTGGTGCTGGACAATCCATTTACGAGGTAAAGAGAATATGTGTATAATTGCAACAATACATTATTTCGTAAATATTATTCGTGGTTCCCAGTATCTACAATTGAGTTGGATATATAAGAAAAAAATGCAAAATATTAATATTGATCATTTTTTCAACTTGATTTCATGCAGAAGTGCATGATAGCAGTAAATGGCGTGGGGGGCGCAATTACTGCACAAGGAAGAATAAGCCCGGATGATACGAATGGTTTTGTATTTAAAGAGTGCACGATCTTCGGCGAAGGACCAACTCTTTTGGGGAGAGCTTGGAAACCATATTCTAGGGTTTTCTTCCTCCAAAGTACCATGGCAGATATTATAGCCCCCGCGGGATGGGGTTCTTGGAAGGAAAATGTGTAAGAATATGTTCTTGTATTATCGAAGCATATATATATATATATATATATATATATATATATATATTTTAAAGTTTTTTTTTTTCTTTTCATTTCATTGACTCTGAGTTTCTTGACAAAAGCTTCGTCTTCTTCATATGCAGGAATGACATCACATTCGAGAATACAACTGCTCGGGACCAGGCTCAAACACGTTAGGACGTGTTTTATGGGAAACGCAACGATTACGCCAATAATGGCGTAAGAATTTGGAAATCTAGCATACATCGATGTTGAGGTTGGATCGCCGACCAACCGCAACAATCGATAGGCATAACCCCTCTCCGTGAGTAGTGGAAATTATACAATGCAATATGATGGCAATACGGCGTTCATCATTTCATGTAATGAAATTCGTGTAATAATCTATATTTGTATTTTGACATTATTATTATTAATATATCACAATTGAATTTGTATTCTGTACTACCTCTGTACTGTGATAATAATGGAGCGATATCTCAGTCAAAGGAACCAAGGTCTCATCGAAGTCCAAACATGTGCTACAGCGCTATCACTTGATTGTAGAGATAGTAGATAGAGGAGATGTAAAGATAGAGAAAGTCCACACGGATGACAACATAGCTGATCCGTTAACCAAGGCATTGTCTCAAGCAAAGCATGAGAAACATGTTCACTTGTACGGGCTTAGGCATATGGGTGATTGGCTTTAGGCCAAGTGGGAGATTGTTGGAAAGGTGTCCTAAACCGAATCGGGTTGGACGGATCCGACCGGTCGGGTCATTTACGCCTATTTAGTTCATGTAATAACTTTATTATGATTAATAAAAGCATTTATGTTATTGTATATTGTTTATCTTCATGTTATTTTGTTGTATATATATAGTAACGCCTCTAAAGTATCAATCTGTGATAGAGAAACCATGATAGTGATTATGGTTGATGAGATCTCTAATCACTATAACAAGATTGGTACTTAAATGTCTCTAGTCTTACATATTATCAAATGGGACATTGATAGTATAATCAGATCAAAGACGTATTGGATGTCCTCTATCTTTTAGAAGATATGGATAGATCTCGTCTATCGAAGTGTAGGGACACTTGGACTGTACGTGGACGTGTATTAGAGAATGTGTACGTTAGACTGACCCACATACATTAAGTGCCACACTATGTGGCGGTTGTGTAATTATCATTTTGACCGGAGTCTTCATGGCATCACGGTGTGGATTGTCATGCTTTGACACTATTGAGATTTCCTTTAGCCATGGGGCGATCATGCGGCATTGATTGGGTATGATATTGAAGCATGCAGAGTATAGATGATTGGTCGTCCGGGAATCACGTATCCTATGATTGGGATCGAATATCCGAAATGGCCTTCTTATAAGGATTGTCTAACTATCGAGAATCTTTGCAAAGTGGGAGTAAATGTGTTATCCCGAAAGAGCATGATATCCAGATTATAAGATACGATCGTTAATGTATTGACACTCGAGATACGATCGTATGGATATTATTACAAATGATATGATTATAAGTTACACGGTAATCGCTTCACATGAAAGGTAGTAGTCATTGCTTTTGACTCTTCCGATGATCGGGGTCACGGTGTGTTGCTAGATGCTATCCCGTGATCGTTAGGTATGAAGGGCATTTTAGTAATTTGCACATTGTGTCTACGGGCAACCTATTTGGAAGCCTATCGGGTCACACACATATGAACATCGAGCGGATTAAAATGCGGTTATAGTTGATAACCAAATAAAGAAAGTTTATCTCTAGACTATAAAGGTTATAGTGGTAAATTAATATGGTGGTATTTATTTATTATGAATAAATAAAATACAAGATATTAATTATATATAAATTATATTAATTAAAAAATATTCCGGAAGTCAATTAATTGACCAATGGGGCGCCACTTTTAAGTGTATGAGATACACTTGGATTGTCCACTTTAATTAATAAGATTACCATAATATTAATATATGATATTAATTGATTTTGGAAAAATTGATTTATGGTAATAAGATAATTATATTCAATATAAGATATTGGCAAAATTAATTATCATTAAAAAGATAAATCAATCTAGAAGATTTTCCTTATTTTATTGGGAAAATGTTTTCTTCTCCTCCACACATATGGGGCGCCACTTTTGACTATAAATAAGAGGTGGGTGTCAAGCTCTTTTGTACATCACAATTGCAAGAGCTCATAGTTCTTGTGTAAAATAGAGAGCAACCTATAGTGAGTTTGTGAGAGAGGAAAAAGGCTGGTGTAGCAACCGGAGTTTTCCAATAGCAATTCAAGGAGGATTCCGGCAAGGGGTTCGTGTGGATTAGCGATAGAGGCCGGACGCGTGGATGGCTTGCGCACTGAACTACTCTCCGTTGACGGTCTAAGCGACGGTCTTATAGATCATCAAGGTATAACCGTCAAACTACTTAACGTGTTTATTGCATTAAACGAAGAACGATCTAGAAAAAGGAAATCAAATTTTAAATTCCGCTGCGTTAAACTAGTGATTTCCTAACACCTACTCCTATGGTCACCGGAAAACAATCACGCCAAAACAAGGTGAACCTCTCACAAATCCAACAATTTACAAAAGTATCATTGGAGCCTGCAAGACTCGACTCTAACTAGACTCGACATAAGTTTTGCGGTCAATACATTGAGCGCTTTATGCAAGATCCTTACACTGATCATTGGCAAGCCTTGAAAAGGCTCTTAAGATACATTGCAGGAACTCTTGACAATGGGCTACTCTTTCAACCTTCAGACAAACTAGAAGTTCATGGCTTTTCTGATGCTAACTGGGCTGTGTGTCCTATTGATAGAAAATCAACCGGTGGGTACTGTATCTATTTAGGTGACTCTTTAATCTCTTGGAGTTCAAAAAAGCAGGCAGTTGTCTCAAGATCAAGCTGTGAATCTGAGTATATGTCCTTGGCTAATTTGGCTGCAGAAGTTAAATGGATGATGAACCTGTTCAAAGAGATTCAGTTTAAGATTCCACATATTCCTACCTTGTGGTGTGACAATATAGGAGCAAATTCCTTGGCTCAAAACCCTGTTTATCATGCTAGGACCAAGCACATAGAGGTTGATGTGCATTACATCAGAAATATGGTCATGAACAAGGAATTACAGGTCTGCTACATACCAACTTCGTAATGTAGCCGATCGCTTTACAAAAGCTTTACCAGCAAGTACATTTGACACATTCAGACACAAACTCAATGTGACTTCCTCACATGTTCGTTTGAGAGGGGCTGAAAAGAATTAATAGAATGTGTTGCTGCCAAGTGTCAGAGGCTCATTGGTTACAATAGATTTAGTGCCACATCGTTATAGTTTGTTATATTTGTTGCTAGATCTTATCTTGTATTTTGTCTTTTAAGGAGCCTCACTTGTTATAAGAGGCTGGAGCTGTAAGACTGGATGATTATTATGAATTATAATTAATATACAAAATCTTTCTCTGTGTTACCTTCGGTCGTTTAGTAATGTTTTAATTACCTTTCGCTTGTTCTATGATGTTTGACTACGTAAGTAAGGCTTACGTATATAATTAGATTAAATTTTATGGAAAATTAGGGATAAGGACAAAATCTGGAATATTTTTAAGTAACAGGACATCTACATATTTTTTATAGGGAGAAGGACAACTGTATAATTTTTATAGCGAGAAGGACAAACAGTGAATCCCGAAAAACAGTGAATCACCTTAGTGAATCCCGAAATCAGTGAATTTCGGCAGTGAATTTCGACAGTGAATCCCGAGTGTCTCTAATGATCCGTTTTCTTTTTTCTTCTTATTAAACTCATCTCAACAATGCCAAATCCATAAATTCCCTACCCATACCAAATATCATGGTTAAAGATCCAGAAAACCAAACAAATTAACAAATTTATGGATAAAGATCCATAAATTTCCACTTTTTATTTATTTATAATAACGATCAACAAGTTCAAATCGCAGGAAGCAGTAGAAATAAAATAAATAATAAGCAGAATGAAGCCCAATAATAAATAATACATAAGACAACTTAAAATGACACAAGTCCAATATTTAGGCATAAACAAAATTTTCAAACTAATAAAAGGAAGTATTAATTAATGAAAACACTTGTTCAAATCATAAGCGTCAAAATGAAAATTACGATCAACTTATTGGCATAATAAAAGGAAACAAAAAATATAAAAAAGTGTTCGACATTATTAGCATAAATCACCACCATCCTACTTGTTGTTCATCAATCTCAACAACATCTCGAACCGTTGTTCTTCAGGGAAACTAAGAAATGTAATTAACTTGTCCGAATTTCCAGCCAAAAACATGTATGCATCACCCAAAAGAGGTTGTTCTGTCCCACACGCTTTCAAATCATTCCACAAGTTGTTTTTAATATTATTTTCCGAAGGATTCTCGATTTTGCACCCCTCACTCAACGGTTGCTATCGCCTTCATAGTTGCTATCATTTCACTTCTTGCTCATTAGCTGGAGAAACTCTTTTCTTCTTTCCTTTTTGTGACATTCCAGGCATCATTTTATCAACATTCTTTGATGAAAACAACTCAACGTCATCATTCGAAGTGTCATTTTCAAAAACAACATTATTTCGTGATAGTAATTCATCCACCAAAAAACTACTTTCTTGTACATTATCCCTCTCCATTGTCCATCTTTTGCATTTTTCCTTCGCAGTTGCTCTATCCTTCCCAAACAGGTCACATAGCTTGTGGTAAATACCGATCGGCGTGTGCTTCCATTTTGCTGCTTTTGAATTTTTTTGGTAAGAAATTTGATCGACTTAGTATGCATAAATAATTGGTAAAACAATATAAATATAACCATATACCCGGTTATAACTGCCAATTGACCCGAATTTCAGCAATTACCTCACCTGTACCCGGTTCATCATAAAAAAACAAAAATCTTCCGGCAAACAATCACCTGAATCACGTCCTCCTCAACTCCCCACGATCGCATCTCCGGGGTGTGCTTAATAAATGGTAAAACTCCTACAAATCCCATGTGTAAAGATTGGAGCGGGCTCATTTTGTGAAACATTTGGAGTTGATTCCGTCAATTTCGTTTCTCAAATCATCAGTTACTTTCAATCTGAATTTACTCTTCACCGCCGCCGCCGTCAACGCCGATTTAGGCCTTTGTTTTACAAGTTTGTTTAATTTGTGTTCATAAATGCGTACGCACAAATTTTAGGTTGGTCCATGTGCAAATTCAACTTGGTGCTTTTCAACCAATAGGAAATATTGTTTTTAAACTGGACCCCTACTTGTAGAATTCAACCACCAATGAATTTGTTTTAAATTGATGACATGGTGGTTCAAAACCTGCACATGGACCACCCTAATGCGTACGCAACTCTTTCTCCGTTGTTACCGCACCTGCTTTTTCATTATTGTTATTTTTAGTTATATTTCATTGATTTTATTATACGGGAAACAAATTAGCTTTTCTTAATTGAGTTTATGCAAGTATGATATTTTGCTCCTCACTGGCTATTTCGCTCAACGCCATTTATTCTTTGTCGGTTTCCAACCGTGGATTATATTGAAGTGTTATTAAATTGGTCAAGTATAAGATATATTTTCTCTGCTCCATGTCTTTTGTTTACTGTGGTTTTCTGGGTGTTCGAATTCCTATAATTTCTAAATTTGCAGAGACATTTTTAATATTCATTGTTTTCATCCTTCATGATTGAACACACCGGTTTGCATCGGAACCTGGTATTATATTGATGTGTTTAAAATATAGCTTTTTTATTACTTTGCTGCAGAAAGATATGATATAATATAATGCCACAACCATGTTTGTTGGCTAGGGAACTAATTTCTTCATTAAAGCTAGCCACTATCGCAACCGATTGTATGTTCAGGTAAAAACCAACAAATCCTGAATAATATATTCTTTCAAGTTGATGATTGATTTTATAGTAATTTTGATTTTTTTATTCAATCTTTCATGGATGTTGATGTATAGAAACATAAACAAGCTAAATAACTGCACGATATAAAGCCATTAACTTCTGTTATTTGTTTAACTTCGCTACACCTTTTTTAAATTCTGCATATAATGTTACTTCTAAAACTTTAACACACACCCTCATGTGCAGTCGTCTGCCATTAAAGATAAAATCACCTACTACCTTTATAACTAGTATAGCGAAGTAAGAGAGGTGACCGAACATGATGAAAGCACGGATTTATTTCTCCTAAAATTTGTAAAGAAAATGAAATTTGGTTTTTTATATCTAATTTCCTAAGGAAAAAAAAGAAAAAAAAATCAAATAAAAATAAACGAAGAATGATTCCAGCTAATTAATCGTTTCCCGCGCTCAATTCCTACGATTGATCATTGATTCAAGAATGACTCGTTAAATTATCAATAAATTGGTTATAGTTGACCACAACCGTAAATCAACGAATCTCTCCTAAATTCGTTAATTAGGACAACCGCCATTACTTACACCGTAATTATGGCACACCCCGCAACGACCGCCTGGAGTTTAGTGACAAAACAACCTTAAAGATTAGAGAGACTCAATTACTAGGTATTAATTCAACCGGTTTAATTTTAACCATAGTATTATCTATTTTCACAACAGGGAATCCTACGGGCTACGAACCGGCAGACAATGTATTGTTTACCACTAAGAATCCAGTCTTTTATGGAAACCGCCTAAGATGGATTCTGGTACTAGATCAAAATAATCGCTTAATCATCGCACACCAACAATTAAATGAATAATTCTAATCCTATATCCATGAAATCAGAAAACAGACAAATACTAATAATCAAACGAGGCAAAAAAATAATTAGACCTCACAATCACATAAAATTGAGGGATCAACGGTTAATTAACTGAAATAAAAATAATCTAACTACTCATAAAAACAAATAAAGTAAAATATTAAGTTCTTTACCTTCAATTATTCGAAGCAAAGAAATCGACATCAACTTGCGCAAGGAAGGATGCGCAGCATCTGTATATTCCCAAAACTTCCTATTTTTTTTTTTTTAGGTTAAAGGTTGTGAATGATAGTTTTAATCTAAAATGGCCACATGAAGGGCGATTACTACGTGTATTATCATTTTATTCTTTTCAACCATTTTCAGATCTTATCTCATTCTCATGCTTTTTTTTTTTTGCTCCTGCTAATTCACGCAAATTGCAAAAATGGGCCCAGCCCAATTCTTTTTTCCTAAATTATTAAAAAGTCTTTAATAGTAATACTAAAACTTAATTATATATAAAAAAAGGGTCTTCTAATAATAAAATCCCAATGTGATTAAAAAGCGATAATCCACGGTTGGCTTTGACAGACTTTGTTATTTTTTCATTAGTCGGGATCCCGACATAGACGAAAACTGAAATTTTGAATTTTTAAAAGCCGCTTTTCTCCAATCTCCCACAAAACATCCAAAAATACTCTATAAGTCCCGAAATCTTCCAACATCTCTTTCGAGCTCCTAAAACCTGATAATCACACAAAACATACCCAAAACATAGCATCTCCCGACAAAATAGATATAAAGTAAGCTAATAAAACACCACAAAATACGGACTCATCACCCCTTCATGCCTATCATACGTGGCAATCACTTTAGCTGAGAATAAACTACATGAAGAGAATTGTCTTTGTCGTTGGCTGCTTAATCATCTTTCAATGTTCCCTTAGCTTTCTTGTCATTGGAATAATTGTTATCCATTTTCTTAAATTGTATTCAATAATTCCTACCAGACACATCTTTCTTCATTCTGCAATTGTACTTTTTTTCATGTAGGATTGAAGTTATTGATCAATCTACAGAAGCTGGAAAACTTATCATGGTTGGTGCATTGGAGAACCACTTGAGCTCCTTGCGTTTTGTCATCATAGGTAAAAGCATGTTGTTTTCTTGATAATTCTTTTTTCACAAATTGTTTGTTCCGTTTTTTTACTTTTATTATTACTTTTTTCGTCGTTAAGACTTATGTTCATTATATCGTTGTGTAAATGTTAAAGGAAGGTCAACTGTAGCATGGATTCTCATTGGAGGGCTTGAAAACTCAACAAGTCATTCATCTTGCTGCTATGCATGACATTTGTCTAGATGCGGAATTTATTTCCTTGGACTTAGTGAACAATGCGATAGAGAGCCTTCTGAAAGTTGATGTTGGATGTACAATTGTCATCCACAATTCCACATGATGAAATTGCAATCTATTTGAGGTTTTTTTTCAGCATCGGTTCTCTTTATGCGGAAGATGCTTAAAGTGTAACTTTTTTTGCATCTTGATTATTCAATAATGGGGGATATATGTTATCCTATTTGATGACCTGATTATCCTATTTGATTTGGGCACTATAGTGATGTTGTGATCAAATAAATGATGCGATATAAAATCAGAATCTTAATTTTTCAGCATCGATTACAGATTACAACGATGACTGAAAAATGCCCATTCTATGGGTTGGTAAATGGAACTTCAACCGCTAAACATGCAGCATTATTTTTGGCATCAATGAGAGTTCAACCTTTTTGTTGATGGTTCCGTAGGTTGTAACTCTATGTCATGTACATTAAAACATTATGAAACAACATTTTCATAAAACTTATTTTGTCATTTTTAGGAGAATTTTGACATTTTTTCTTAATATTCATTTTCAAATTTTATGTTCTCTCCCGTGCATAGCACGGGTTTTCATACTATATATATATATATATATATATATATATATATATATATATATATATATATGTGTGTGTGTGTGTGTGTGTGTGTGTGTGTGTGTGTGTCTAGGAGGACATATTATCTAGTAAATAGGGATGAAAGGACAATTCCTAAATTACCCTCATTTACTTCTTCGCCAGTCATAAATATAATAGATTTTTGTCCAGAAGGACAAAATTATCAAGAAATCGGGATTGAAAGAAACTGTAATTTAATAAGGACAAAATTAACAATTATGAAGTAACAAATATGAAGTAACAAATGTGGAATAGAGTAAATATGATGTAACAATTGTGAAACACAAAGTAACATTAACACGTGAAGTGACAATTTTAAAGTAACAATAGTGAATTTTGTCATTTATAATCATGAAAATATTACTTTTGTCCTTCCAAACCCATTTATTAATTTTTTTTGTCCTTGTGGCCCCTTCCCCCTAAATATATTAATAAAAAGATCAGTTTTATTAGGGAAGCAAATATTGTAACCGACAATTTATTTTCCATGATTTTAGGAAAATCATTATAACAATATATTTTTGAACTCAAGGGATAAAATTACTCAATTAATCTACAGTTTTGATTTTTCTAAAAAACATTGCATTTGTTCACAAACAATTTTCCAATATTTTAGGCATATATTATCACTATACAAATTTGATTTTAACAAGAAAGAAAATATTCACTTCATCTGCATTTTTCACACAAAAATTTACATCTAATAAATTCTACGCAAAAATTACTCCAATTACATTCATCGGTCCATATCAGTGTTAATACATTTTTTGCATCTATTTTATTAGTTGTTACTACTTATTTTTCAGTGTTACTATATTTTTTTGTCACTACATGTATTTCATTGTTTATTATTATTTGTTTTTATGTGTTACTACGTTTTTTTTGACGTAACTACAATTTTTGTTAGTGTTCCTACATTTTTTTTCAGAATTACATCTATTTTTTGATTTGCTAACGCTTTTTAGTGTTATTATATTGTTTTTGTTGGTGTAACTACATCTATTTTATTGGTTATTACTACTTATTTTTCTAGTGTTACTATATTTTTTTAACTGCATCTAATTCATTGGTTGTTAATACTTAATTTTTATGTGTTACTACTTTTTTTTTGGCTGTAACTACATCTTCTTTATCATTATCATTGTTTCTATAATTTTTTACAGTAAATATTGCTTTATTGAAATACTATATAACCGTTTGGAATATTCATTCCCCTATAATTACTCCACATTTATAGCCGAAATTTACTGCTCCTTATTAATGTGTTTTCTAATCTACCAAGCATATGTTTTGTCCATTAATTATGAAATTGTCCTTTTTAATTACAATAAAAGCAAATTGTCCTTGCATCTTAATTATTTAAATTTCTTGTCCATACATTTCTTCCCACATATATATATATATATATATATATATATATATATATATATATATATATATATATATATGTATACTAGTAGAAACCCATGCGATGCACGGAGAACGTTATATTTAAAAAGTCGATCTGAGTAAAATCCGAATCTTGATGCACCACTCCGTATGACGCGGGTATAACGCAAGAAGAGGTGTGTATTGGAAGGAGACGTTTATGTCAAACGTTTTAATAAAGTATGAATAGGTTGAATTAAGTAGAATACAATATCATCATACAAAAGTCAAATAATTAAGGGAACTTCATGTTTATAAACTACATAGGCACAAATAGGAATGTTTATTACAATCGATGGTTGAACTGTATAAATACATACTAAACAAAATCTGTAATATAATGCGATGGAATAACAAAATTTACTTACGGTTTGAACCAAACATTGTTGCTTGAAATGATCCTCAAATCAACTGAAACAAAGAGCAAGCAAATCCCCTAAGTCCAAGAACCTTCAAAAGATTCAAACGTATTGCAATTAGGGCAATTATTCGAATAGCATATTCTAGTAGCAAATCAAAAGAAATTTTAACGATCGCAATTTAAACAATCGTCTACATACATCTGTATAACACATTGAAAGTCCCAAACATCTACACAACAAAATCAAAAAAAAAAGCAATGAGTGTTACGAAGCTACTGCGTGATATAAACGCTACAACGTAGTTTAATCGAGAAATTTCTTCGTTATTGTTCAAAATACAACAATGATGATGAGCAATTGGAAGTCATCTGCTTTCGGTTTCCCGGATGACAAATTATTTCTAAATAATTCATACTATTATTTATTTGTTAATGAAACATGGCCTGCAAAAACAGAGAGGCTTATCATCATCATTCACAAAAGAAAACACTTCTTTTAATTGGTTAGTTACATATAACCAAAATAAGTGAATCTACAACAAAATACTCACTTGGAATCAAACTTCCTTTAGTAGATTGTCCTGGAAAAAATAAAACAAATAATTTGTGAGATCATATTTGAAATATTTGTTTATTGGTAAAGCTCATTGCACAACTTAGTGAGAAAACCGTGGTTGAATCACTATCCCTACCTAGATTGTATAGCAAAAATTGACATTCCCCCTTCCAAAAAAACGATATAAAACAAAGTGTTCTCATCAGGTCGAATGAGAGTCTCAACTGTTCAATCTTATTTCTAGCTGCTTGTACTTGTAGGCCAAAATAGATAGTAGATGCATGATATTCCAACTGTTACTTTTGGCTCAAAATAAGTATTGAATGAATGAATGAAATTGCAGTCCTGTAACATTGGAAAACTTCACATAAAGGAAATTTTACAAATTTTGACAGAAGAAGTAAAATCTAAAAGCCCAAATGAAACACACAACACTACACTCACTTTCTGTTGGATTAATTAGAGATAGTAACTTTACCTTAATCAAGCTCTGTGCTCTCTCTCTCAATCTGGTTCATTTGAAGTGTGAACAGGTAATGCCTGCAATCTAATTTTTGTGGGCCTTTCAGTCCATAGCTTCAATGTCTTGTTCCCCATTGAGCTGTTAATGTTCATAAACTCATCTCGATCTCTATGAAACCATCAAATAAAAGGTAAATTTATGATCAAATGCCTTGAAGTCGGTCTGAATGTGCAAGATAAAACAATGACTTTCAAACTTACGAATGATTGAAACGTCAAACGGTATAGCTACAAAGAAGAAAAAATTCACAGCAAGCACAAAAGGTTATACATTTTTTTTTAATTTTTTTTTGTAATAAACCAAGAAAAAAAAAGTTCTTGTTCAATCGTCATCTTCCCTCGTTCCTCAAGTAACACACCTCTTTTATCACCGAGACCCACTTCTTGAACTATGAGAAGACTTACACTACAAAAAATAGATCTTTTCGTGACAAAAAAAATCGGCAGTAAAAATGCTTATTTTTATCACTAGAGCCCTTTTGCGACAAAATTTCTTCTTGCAACTATTGTCGCATATGTGCCGACGCTAAAGGGTTCTGTAGAGACAAGTGTAATATTTGTCGCAAAAAGTGTTCTATTGTGACCAAACCCTAATATTGGTCACTGAAGCTTCCCCGGATATTTAGTGACTGTTGTCACTAGAGCTTTCCAGACTATTGCCACAATAAAGCACTAAATGTGACAATACTTTTGTCACCAAAGACTCCAGAATTCATCACTGAATCTCTCACCGAAGGGTAGAAAAACATTTTTTCTTCAATGACAAACACTTTGTCACTAGAAGTCATCTTTAGTGACTATTGTCACTAAAGCTTTCCAGATCTTTAGTGACTGTTGTCACTATAAAACACTAAATGTGACAATACTTTTGTCACTAACCATTAATAATAAAAAAATAATAATAATAATAAATATTACTATTATTATTATTATTAATTTTTGGTACAGAAATTGAAGATTTAATTAAATTATGATAATATTAATACAATACATATAGCCTATAAAAAAATATAAACCTACCCTACAAAAATAAATAATTTAATATCCCACAAAAAAATTAAACAACTAACAAACATAAGTACACTAAAAATCAAAAAAAAAAAAAAAAAAAAAAACCAGCAACAAAAATAGTATAATGCATATAAGTTAAACAGGGAAAATGTAAAAAAAAAAATTCTCCGACTCCTACAAAATTGCTCAATTTTCCTGTATAGAAACTTCT
Source organism: Gentiana macrophylla (assembly GCA_026214975.1). Taxonomy (NCBI): domain Eukaryota; kingdom Viridiplantae; phylum Streptophyta; class Magnoliopsida; order Gentianales; family Gentianaceae; genus Gentiana; species Gentiana macrophylla. The sequence continues at coordinate 24,110,788 of CM047815.1, read as the reverse complement.
GATTTTGAGATCAGAATTTCTTTTTTGAAACATGAGATATTATCAGATATCACTTTCTATCTCGGCACGACAAACCTTTAGTATTGTAGGCATGATGATGGTAAGAGAAGTAGACATCTAACAGCTTGCATAGATACTATGCCAATTTTCCATTTGACCCCATCTACCACTGTGTTGTCGATCTACCACTCCCATTTTCGCGTTTTAGGTGTTTTTGGAACCAAACTAAACCCTAATTGGGAAGGGGGAACCCAATAGGGGAAGGGTGTACCTTAAGATCGTGCACAAGGTGGAAAAAACGGGAGAAAATCGCGAATCAAAATCAGTTTTTTTTGCCTTGGGTGGTATTCTCACAAATACCACCCAGAAGCAGTGGTAAACTGCTAAAAATCCCCTTCAAACTTATCATTATCAGCATATAAAACTAGCAAACAAGACATTCAAACTAACAGTCAGACTGCAAAAGAGTACTAAGCACATTAAACATAGCAGCAGACGGGTTGTGACCTTTACAACACAGATCACATAGGCACGCAGGTCAAAAACACATAAGCATGTTAAAGACTATGTCACAGAGCATGACACTTAGATAAATGCTCGGCCCACAAAATCCAAAATCTATGAAGATACCCATCTCAGATGTTAGAAGCAGAATAAACACTCAAGGAGAATTCATTATCAACGCAAAGATCTTTAGCGAAACCCAATTCATTATCAACACAAAGATCAGAATCATCGATCTTTCTCGATCTTGAAGAAGTTCTTGGTTGCATTTGCTATAGTTTTTATCCTTTCAAATAGTTCAAAAGAAGTCCCTCTGCTGCAAATAACAATCTTCGTTTATTCTCATGCATCACCTGTTCAATCATTCATTTACAACAACAACACCACTTTTTCTTCAATATAATATGCAATTAACTTCTAGTAAAAGTAAATATTGATCTAGATTACATTGAATAGTCAATTAAAAAGGACTTACATCTACTAGAGTGACAAACCGATATGCTGCACTTCTGTTGTGTAGTCCAAAAACCGGGACTACACAAAGAAGCAGCAGGCTAAGTGCATGATTGTTAATAATTATTTCACATTTAGATCTTAACAATCAGTATGCTAAGTGCATGAAAATTGTACAGTACCATGCAATTCTGTCAATGAAAATGTGATGCATTTTCAATATAACCTAAACATGTGCAACAAACATACCCTAATGTTAAAGATAGAATTAGAACACAGCAAAGTAGACAAATTGTACTTCAAAATCTGATCATATATGCAAACAGCTGGACAGAAGCATAGGACCGAATTAAATTGAATTGGACAAACAACAGAGGTTGCACACATACTCAAAATTAGATTGACCAAAACAGATAGCAAAAAAACACTCTGTTCCTTTGAGATTGTATTAACAATTCTTAAATTTTACCTTCAATATCTTGTCAGCACCAAAGTCCTTCATCTATTGAATCATATCAGGCCCCATTTGCTTTGTTTTCTTAATATCAAACTTCTTGGCCCTCAATGATCTGCATAATTGTATCAATCATCTTCTTGTGAAGACCATTAAGTTGATGGGATATATCTTAGTGTGAAAATAGCTTCCCAAACAGCCTAGGATAACTGTGATGTTCATGGGATATTTCTGTGAAAGAAGCAAAAATAAGCAACAAAACCCATGGAAGAAATATCACCAAACAAAATCGCTGTTAAACGGAAACAAGGAAACTAAAAATTTACTATACCTCAAAATTGTAGACATAATACATGAATGTATTCTCTGCAACCAGAAATCCATCGAGATGTTGCCTATATAACTTTGAAGCATCAAAAGCAGAAGAAGAATGCCCTCCAAATATCGAAACATCATCGACTACACACCAAACTGCAAAAATATAGTCCAATGCCAATGGCCCATCAGTGCAGAAAGACTGGAAAAGAGAAAGAATTGGAGGGAGACAAGTCCATGAGAAACATTGGAGAATAATGCATAAAACTAAAAAAAGAATGATGGAAATCCTTATTAAAGAATAATGCTGAAAGGGGTCAGTAACTATCTTGATAAAAATGATGCCAAACATAATGTTTTTACCAAAAAAATGACCTCCGAACCTGCAAGTTTATAGCATGCAAAGGTTTAAAACTCAAGAATAGCACAAGGTAGTCACTATGTGCATTCATGAAATAATGTCATCCAACAGAATGAAATTTATACAATCTGTGAAAGTAGAAGTCTGCACAACATAGTAAATGTGATATAGCACAAGTTGGTTTCTATAATACATAAATATCAGAACTACATATATTTGGGTGCTCTAGAAGTTACCTTAAAAGACAGGACAGACCATACTGCAAAAACAAAATTCTAGCTAAAATACATTAAGCTAAGCAAGTTTTAGACAAGCCTTGAGACTTATCCAAAATAGATATACACTTTAATCAAGCTAAGCAGATCACATGAACTTAGCATTTCAGATTGACAGAGTTTTAGAACTACAAGAACAAGCTTTCTTATAAATAAATTTAAAAACAATATCATTGAGACCATAAGCTTGATGTCAAAACATAATATTCACAAGAACATTTGCATCTGAAAGAAGTTCCACAGATAAAACTAATGTTTCCACAATAATCAGGCGTATAACACAGAAACTAAATATTACCTTAGACTCTAAGTACACATAAATACACCAGTGATACAAGCCATAAACTTATCAAAGCCCTTAAACAAGCAGGAAATGTGTTTCTCTTTCTAAATAATGATAAAGAAATGAATAACCGGGGGATTTTTCTGTAACTTAGTTATGGATAACCCAATATCCTCCCTTGAATCTCGGATCAATTAGGCCTAAGCCTTCTCTCCCAGAATTACAAACTTAGGCTCCTTTTCAGGACCTGCCAAACAATATGCAAATCAATCTCGAGTATGCAAACTGTCTCGAGTATCCTACATCATTAGACTACTGTCATATTCATATAAATAAACAAAGAAAATTAAAAAGATATTGTACCCATGACTCACCAAAATATGAAACCCAAGAACTTCGTCTCGATGATCGTATGCAATTAGTGTCTGCACATGTACAATATCAATACCATAAGTTAGTGAACAACTTATAATATAACTATTGAATGCAAGAAAATCATGAAATTACACGGTGTGGCTACCTAAAGAAAGTAAAAGGGTAAAAACGCATGAAAGTTCAAAATTCAAATCGATTCTTCACTACCGTTTCGAGATATAATACGAATGATTATAACTGACAAACAAATTCTTAGTCTACTTCACAATCAACCAGATATTGTCAAGTCATATGCGAAAATAACAAAAAACAAACACAAAAAAAGAAGTGAAATCAGAAAACAGAGGAAAAAATATCATTACTTTACTTATGCAAAGAGAATGAGGCCTTTAATCAGTTTTTCCGCACCACAAAAATCATCGAACGTCCTGTACAGGAGAGTGTATGCATGTGAAACAAAATCAAATCGATGGTAAAGATCATTAACAGAAAAAATATCATTATACATTGATCAGGCCAAACCACGAACATTTTTAGAAAATCACATACTCATGCCTATCGAAACGAAATACATTAAAAATCATTAACAATACCTGAGACTGAGACTTTTTAACATTTCGGCGAAGAATCTAGGCCGGTCTCCTCCCAAGACGAAGCAAAATTGCTACCGCGAAAGAGAAAACGAAAACTTGTGGCAAACATTAAACCTTTTGTGACAACAGTGTCTTGTTGTCCCTGATAAATACATTTACAGTGACAAATGAAGTTGTTCTCACAAGATGCAATCATGTGTGACAAATTTAGCATTTGTCACTAAAATTTTGTCACTAAAATCGATTTTTTTGTAGTGTTAAATTTGCTGGTACTGAAGCATTGCAACCTGCATTCTTTCCCGTGGCTAACAATTTTCATGAATGCATGCATGTCAGCCAGTTGAAAAGGAAACGAAAAAATCTTTGTACATAAACATGCTTCAGTTTTGCAAATGTGATGACATCGATCGCAGTAAAAATTATAGTATATGTTTACATCCGATCACTACTCAAATTTATCAAAAATTCAAAATTTGATTAATATCTATCTCAAAATAACATGCACCTGCCACCAACGGCAAACCATAAATAAAACAGGAAAATTAATATAAGCAACTACTTCTTCATAAGAATCCAATTAAACTCGACTTCCTCCAAATAAAGAGAAATTCAACCAAAAAATTAATAATAATAATAAGTTGAAACTCTTACGGAAAATAACCAAGCAGTTGTCTAATCCTTTAAGTGGCTTCGTAAAACCATCCTTGGCGAAAACACTCATGTAAACCTGTCCCACCGGGCGGCTTACCTTATTTAGCTTCCTTTGCCGGTTCCAACTCAACTATACATCTCTTTGTCGGCCACCATTTATTATGACTGTATCATGATATATATGAGGCCATTTGTATGAAACTACCATTGCTCTTACGGTTCAACACCTTCTGCAAATAGGATTTGATACTATCACGGATCTTGAAGCTCCACAAAAACACTTAAACATTTGAAACCGATATAAGACATTTCTGCATAATAAGTACCCCTCAGTTTTTCTCAATGTGAATGACTCTAAAAACTTAGCATAGTTAGGATCAGTGATCCCACCAGATGCTGAAATCACCGAGTTAAGAATATAACAAAGAATTCCCTTTTTCATTCATCAACAAAGAGCTTACAAAAATTGGGTCATTTTGCATATCAGAAGAACATGAAACTCGATCATACTCGAAATATCAATAAGCAACAAAAAGAAAAAGGGTGTACAGACAACAGGTTCAAATTGCAGAGCTCCAGAACTCTCTTAGTATTATCAGCATCCTTCTTCCAGATTGCCTAAAAAAATAGGACCATTTCCCGAAAACAAAAAACGACTCACTGAATAGATGAAAAAAAATAATTTAAAAAAATGACAACATCCGAGAAGAAGAAAACCTAGTAAAACAGCAATTCAAAAAAACAAAACCCGAAAACAACAAACGACATTCACTGAATAGAGGAAAAAAAGAATTAAAAAAATGACAACATCCGAGAAGAAGAAAAACCTTTAAAAACAGCAATTAAAAAACAAAAAAATTCAGAACAGACAATAAGCATACCGATAAAAATGAAGAAAGAGCATGGCTGAGAGGAGTAAATTGCATAGATTTGCTGCCTTAATGATGAATTCCATTTACTGCATATCAAAATTTCACAGTTATGGACCGAAATAAGCAAACAAAAGGAGAAAAAACTAATTTATCAGTTTCAAAAGTTCTAGAAAGTATAGGCTTTAAATACAAAGAAATTATGCCGATTCAATTACCTAAATGAAACTGGCTAAGCGAATTTTGTGGTGGATCGTGTGAGATTTATTGGGAAGAATCGGAGGTTTTGAGGAGACGGTTAGTGCATCAGAACTATGGAAGAGTGGTGGGGAGAGGGGGAATTGGGGTGGGCAGTTCGTAAAAACCTGAGGAAATACAACAAGAGATGGAGAACGTGGGGAGACAATGGGAATTAGTTTATTTTCTAAACGGGTCATGGAGTGGGTCAATTGGCCTAATTGGGTACTCCACAGTCTTGTAGTGGCATTCCATGAAAATCCGCTCAAACCACCTTTGAATATGTCATAGCATTCGTTAAAATTACTCTTCAAACTTTTCATTCTGTTTTTCACTTTATCTTTGTCAATGGGTAGACCTAGTTTGTTTTGCAATTCGTCAACAATGTTGTCAATGCTTTAGTGGTGAAATTTCCGTCCACCCTATTCCCTTCAACATGTTGAGCATAGAGTGCTTCAACGAGCGCATCATCCATTTGTTGGTTTCATACAAATCTGTCTTTTTTCGCAGACTCAACATTCATCGCTTGTTTCTTTCCCATTCTATCTATAATCACAAAAATAGAGGAAAAAAAATCTTCGGTGAATATTAATATTAATGTTCAAGTCATAAACCAAAGGCAACACAAAGACTTCACAAGATATCGTGGACACTTTATCTTCAAGGTTCAGTTATCAAGATTATTACATAACTATCAGAAAATTTAAATGGCTGGAAACAAAAACTAGTAATTCAACATAGAAAGTTAAGCTTCTAAGCATGTATCTAATATTTTCCTATTCAAAAAAATAATATATATTTTATTTCTATGAATAAACATAAGTATTTTGTTTTCCTCGCTTTAAAATACGGGTAGAATCTCTAATCATGTAAGATTTCATTTGTTGTATGAGATCCATCAAAGTTGGCGAATAAATTGATCTTGTAATAGAAGCACCGCCATAAGACATTATGGAAATGGCGGCTTATAGTTTCATTTGATCGAGAAATATAAAAAGCCATCTCACGAGTTGAAACGCCATTTGATAACATATATAGAAATTTTGATACTTGCTCATCTACTGTTGAAAATTTTCTTCTCAAACCAATATGTTGCTAAAGATGCTGCTACAAGTGCAGCCCTTTTTCTTTTCCACTTCCATATTCGTAAAAAATTATTAGCACCTTTGTTTCTACCTTCCATCTAAAAGCGTCCTTAAACAAAATCTTGTTTCTAGCTAAAATGTACTTCTCGTACATTTCACAACAATTACAATTGTAAAAGCATTCAATCTTTTGAAACACACCATGAAACAAATAACTTAGCGTAAAACATGCTTCAACATAAAAGGATAGCAAAGTTGAATAAGCAATATATAGGAGCATGAGTGTATTGCAATCGATGAATTGATTATTAGTATCATTGAAGATATTATTGATAAGGCTTAATTAATTTAAATATTTGTATTTTAGTATTTTATATTTTGGTATTTATCATATACTTGTTGGCCAAGTTATATGTGTCTATATAAGCTTCGATGTAGACACATTATAATTCAATGAAAAGTATTTGATTTACTTTACATTATGGTATCAGAGATAGGTTCTCCCTCTCTAAAAAGCATTATCCTAAATTCTCTCTAGTAAAACAAAAAAAAAGTCAATCGAAAACCCTAATCTCCTTCTTCCCCGTTAAGCCTCATCCTTCAACCACCATGTCCGGCAAATCTGATTCAACAGCCACGACAACGGAAACTTCTTCTTCTTCTTCATATCCTTCTTTTACCATTTCCTCTTCGATTCATATATCCAAACTTACTCGGAACAATTACCATCTATGGCGAGCACAAATTCTTCCATACATCCATGGACAAGGTGTCTATGGCTACATCGATGGCACGATTCCTTCTCCATCCAAAACGATTACAGACTCGTCCGATACTACCTCCGTTAACCCTGCCTATGCCGAATGGAGCAAAAACGACAACCTTATACTCAGTATGATCACGTCCTCCCTATCAGATGACGCTTTAATGCAGTTTATACGGCCTCCTCCTCGTAAGTCCTGAAATCCCATCAAGATTCGCTTGCCTCTCGTCACCGACCCAAACTCTTTCGGGCCATGCATGCACTGGCATCTACTCAGAACAAGACACCACGGCCGTGGACTACTATTTCCAATTAAAGAAAATTGCCGATGACCTAGCCCTCGATGGACATCCACTTTCTGATGATGACTTCATCGCCTATTTACTTTCAAGTCTCGGCCCAGACTATGACGTATTGGTCACAATGATTGGCTCCCATTCCTCAATCACCTTCGAAGAAGTATATTCTCAGCTTCTTACAGCCGAGTCTCGGCTACTTAATACCGGCCAATTCCACCGTCGTCTCCGAGCTCACTCCTCGCCCTTACCCCAGCCACCGCAAATCTCACCACTTCGTCTGGCCAACCTCAGAATTTCTGAGGACATAGATCAAACAATTATCGAGGATGAGGGTGAGGCGGAGGTCGTGGCGGACCTCTTCCCCCTTACAATGCTGATTCTTCACCAACTTGCCAAATTTGCAACCGTGTTGGCCACATTGCTTCCACATGCTACTACCACTACTAGAATTTCCCGGATTTGTGACGAAAATTGGTCACTAAAATATTTCATCACAAATTAGCGATATATTTGCTACTATTTCTGATTTAAATACAAATAAATTATTTTACCATGAATTGTGATGGCATTGCGACAAAAATTGTACGTTGCAAACTTTTTGTCACCATTTCATCAAAAACATTCGCGCCATATTTTGTGATAAATCAATGATAAAGTATCTTCATCGCAAAATTTATCTTATCTAAATTCGTCACTATTGGAAAATTCAGCCCACATCTTTTTTTCAACTAATTAGTGACGAGAATTTTTTGATGAAAATGTTGTGAAAATATTTCGTTGGTGATTTGTGACACAGTTTCAATGGTTTAGTGACAAATCACACAAATAAATATTGTGCTAGAACTTGCGACCCCTATGTGACAAAATATGCGTGTGCACGAATTTGGTGACTAAAATGGATTTATGATTTAAATTTTGTGACTTAAACAATTTGTGACAAAATGGTTCATCACATATTTGCGACATCATTGCCTCAAATTAGTGACAAAACATAAGAAGATTATTTTCGTAAAAAATACAATGATATTGTGACAAAATATTCACATGACAAAAGACCAGTAACTATTTTGTAGCAAACCTTCACGCCAAATTCATGCGCCATTATCTATGACAAATATGCGACAAACTAGATTGGTCACAAAAAAATTTCTTGCTAATTCATCACTAACTGATAAATTTTCCCATATATGTTAGCTTTTGAAGAAGCGACAAAATTTGTGACCAAAATATTAGGACACTCATGTGTTACATTGTTCTGATTGATGAGTGACAAAATGAATATAAATTATTTTTACAAGCAACCGTGAGGACAATGCGACAAAATATGTACGTGACCTAAAACGGTAACTATTTTGTCACAAAATCTTCGTGCCAATTTAGATGCCATTATTTGTGACAAATATGCGATGGACTAACTTGGTCACTAAAATATCCGTAGCTAATTCGATAACGGATAAGTTCTTCAACGTGTATTTATTGTTAAATTAGTGAAGAAGTTTTTGATGAATATATTCGATCACTCATTTGTGACAATGTTCCATGGTTGATGTAGTCTATTTAATGATAGAAGACACTAAATAAATGAAATATATAACACAATTTAAATTAGAAAAAACCCATTAATATGACATAAAAATGTTAAAAATGTCAAAATTTATGTATTAATTGACATTTAGTCCAGTGGATTGAATATAATTTCCAAAAGGATAAATTATTATTCAACTGGACGATTATGCTTTTCTCACTTTTTAGTTTTTTCTTTTCTTTTAGTGGATTTGTTTGGTAGCAGATTTGTTTGATATTAAAAAGTTATAGTGGATTAATTTAAGTGGATTTGTTTGATAGTGAAATGGAAGTCGTTAAATATGGCAAGAGTAATTCGTTCTTTCAAGTGTCATTTGTCCTTTTTCACAATTTTTCAATCCACTTGTCATTTTTGACAATTTCTTCTCAGCATTTGACCTTTATAACCATTACCCCTAAAAATTCAATTAGCAGATTGATTTTGTTGGACTTAGCTAGAGGGAACAATATGTTATCTTGGAAAAAAAAAATCTGTCGATAGTAAAAAAATAATTAATGTTTAATGTCTAACAAATCAAATTATTAAGGCAATGAGGCCTTAATTTATCGGTTAAAGTTAAGGCCCATGACCACCACTTAGTACTCGGTTCGAGCCCTGTTCAATGCAAATGTTTGTGAGTGTTATACTTCTTCGTATATTATGTAATTATTATATAGTTTATATATATATATATATATATATATATATATATATATATATATATATATATATATATATATATATTCTAGTACTTTTTTGAGAAGACATAATCTAGTACTTCTAATATATAGAATATACAGAAATTGACATGGGTATAACCCAATGATTATCAACATTGGACGTTTTGGGCCAAAAGCGGGTCACAATGGTCAAGAAGGCCAAATCAGTATAAGACCATAGACGTTTTTGCCCAAAATGGGGTCAAAATGGTCAAGCGGGTCAGATCAGTACAAGCTCATAGTTGGGTCTTTAGCTATCCGAAGTTCAATCTGCGACCTTATGAAGGTCGCCTCAATGATCTCGCAATACAAGAAAACTGTCTTTTAACAAAGAGAATTTGATGTGGAGGTAAAAATTCATCATTAAATGATACTTACAATGAGGAGACATAAATTGTTTTGTTCGTTGATGACAAAATTTTAATTCTCCTAATTAGTGGTTTCAGTAGGTCATTCCCTGACAAAAGACCAAGGTTCGAGACCCGCTTGGGGCAAGTGTGTGTGAACCTTTCGTATCCGGAAAAAAAATTAATATCCTAATTTTTTTTTCAATCTCCCCATTATTTTTATATTTGTATAATCCGTAATAAAAAACATCTCCTAAAAATTTAATTTTCTTGTTAAACTAAATAGAATAAATCCGCACAAGGTGCATCGGTCTAGTGGTGAGCTAGACTATAACGTGGGCATTGAGACCAGTGTTCCAACCCCGTTAGGGAATAAAATAGAATAAATCCCTTCATTACCTAAAGGCTAAATTACAATTTTGGTCCTCTAACTAGAAACGTTTTTCGATTTTGGTCCTGGTTTTTCTCCGGCGACAATTTTAGTCCTGTAAGTGGTCTTTTTTTGCAAAAATAGTCCTAACACCGTAGAAAGACCACTTACAGGACTAAAATTTGTCTTTCTAGCGACAATTTTAGTCCCGTTAGTGGTCTTTCCGGCGCTCAGACTATCTTTGCAAAAAGACCACTTACAGGACTAAAATTGTCGCCGGAGAAAAACCAGGACCAAATCGAAAAACGTGTCTATTTAGAGGACCAAAATTGTAATTTAGCCTTACCTAAATCTCGAACACCCATCATCGGCGGCCTCCTCCCTCATCCTCCTTCCTCCCCCTTTCCACCGCCTCTTTTTTGCACTCCACATACCGACAACAAGTCAACGATCCTTCATCGCTGCACTCCACCACCAGGCGGTCTTGGGTGGCCACGCACGACTTCCGCTAAAGCAGATGAGCATTCGCATCGGTCCAAGCTCAAGTGACCTTCACAACTATTTTTTTCCGGCGGATACACTTGCAGTAGGCTATTATTATGAGTTAGTGACATGGGTAAGTCCTTGCTATTGTTTCTATTTAAAATATATCTAGTTTAAGGCATATATATGCGATGTGTCATTTGATGGTTAGGTTAAAAGTTTGTAGAATTGATGACATATTGTTGTTCGATGTAGTGGAATTTGATGGCAGTTGAGGATTTACAGCATGATGCTCAATTTCTCTGTTTTCCTTCACCTAGAGTGTCTTCCTTAGGACAATTGATCAGGATTTAGAGACTCTACTACTTCGTCCACTGGTATAAAATGCTTTAATCATGGATAATAAATTACATAGGTTGTCTCCCCAAACATCAATTTGAATCATTTTGCTTTATTTACAACAGTGGCACTGAAATGTTGGAATGTATCTGTACTCTGTGTTGTTTTCTTCTTTGTTGTGTCAAATGAGATTCCTCTTACTTTCTCTTCTTCCGATACGAGCAGCAATATGAGCAGCACTGAATTCTCTATCTTCCGATATGAGCAGCACAAAAACTGAGAATGAAAAGAAATTGGTTATATTTTTTTTGCTTCATTTCGATTTCACAGATTTTGTTGCCAAGAACAACTACATCGTTTTCATATTTAATCCACTTGGTGAAGTTAAGCTTTGCTCTGAAATTTTTATATATGTTATTTTCCTAACAATTATCGTAATATTTTTTTACAAGCTATTACATAGAATTAGGTGCCTGGGACAATTTTTCCTTGTGTGTGGATGTTTAATTGCAGTTGTTTTCTTGTTCGTAAAGCAGTTTACTATTTCTGTATGAATGGGATTTTAACAAGTTAAATTCATGTTTATAGTGGTATGGTGTAAGTGCTCAAAAATCCCTTTACTGGGATGCATGATGCTGAGATTCATATGGTCATAAATTTCTGTATATAATCTACTTATTCAGGTGTAGCAGCTGCAAGAGCTTTGGCGTTGAGGTTGGTGAATGTGGCGGCGCTGAAGATGAAACGCATATGAGGGCATTCAGGAAGCTTGCAAGAGCCTAGGTGTTGCTAAGACCTCCGATTAGGCGGCATATTTCACTACTAGGGAACATGATGAGGCCGGAATTGTTTTGATGTTCGAATCAAAGGTCTACCTCGGCATGGAACATGTATTCTTTTTTTGCTTTTAATAATAGCTTATAAAATTTATTCTTGATTCTTGAATGATTTGTCTGGTGCGTGGATGAATAATAGGTAATAAATAAGAATAATGTATGAATATTCAATGTTTTTTTGTTATGCATTTTGCATAGAGTCATAGTCATAGAATTCACATTTAGTGACTTATGAAAGTTTCCAAGTGGTTAACGATTATGTATGTGTTTCTTAAACCCTGCTGGTTTGGATCAGTTCACCTCCAAATAAAGTAAGGGCTTGGGTAGGGGTGCACCTTTCTGTCATTTCCTTATTTTTTTTATCATTGTTTATATTCGAAATTTCATCTAATATGGTTTTCACTTTCCACTATTTTATTTCAGGGTATTATGGAAGCTATTATATTTTTTTTGTAGAAGTTCACAGCAAAATACTGTTTTGTATCAAACATTACAGTTGTGCACATAGGAGATTTCTACACCTTAGACTGGGATTTCAAGTACAAGGTATGTCAATTGGTGTGTTTCTTTATTATTCACAACGCTCATGATACTTTCCTAATTTTCTTGCTCTCAGTGACTCTTTCTTGGTTGATGATTCAAGCATAAGTTCATATTATATTTTGTGTATGTACCCTCGTGTTTTCTGGTCAACTTTTGAACTTTTATCTCAACAAGTATCCTTAGATTTTTTTTTGAGTTGTCAAGTTAGTTGTGGAGAATGTCTTGACATGCTTGTTGTAGTAATGTAGTTGGTAAAGTATCAATTCAGATGGATGTTAATGTGAAACATTCTGGAGTAGTGCATGCTTTTTTTTATTCAACACTAATTGTGTGGACTATAGTTTTCATCTTTTCCGGATGATATGACGAAAGAGGCCACAATGGACATGTGCTGGCAGTGCAAGCGAGATCTTCATGATTTTAAACAAGTTTTTCAGGATGTTTTACAAGATCGTCAAGAACCTGAGTGGTATGTAGAACTTAAGACACTTTTAGAGATGAAATCTGATTGTGATGTAGAACTCAAGATTTTAGAGATAATTGCTCGTTCACAAGATTGAGTTGTTTTCGGTGATAAAACCATTGGTCTCTTGAATTTGCCCATTAATCATGAATAATATTGATTTCATGTTTTTAAATTTTATTTGATTCAGTCGAATCACTACAAAAAAATATCTTTTTTGCTAACTATAGCTTGCCACGCAACAAAATAAGAGCCGCAATAAGGAACCTTTAGTGTGAATTTTTTTGTGCGTCGCAAAAAAGAAGTTTCCGCGTCACTTTTTTATCAAAAATTACAGTACAGGAACCTTTTTGCGTCGCTCGTAAAAACGTGACGGAAAAGGTTACTTTTTGCGGCGCTTTTTCTTTGGAGCGTGGCAAACAAAACTGTAGCAAAAAGGTTTTTTTTTAGTAGTGTCATGAATAAATGTATTTGCTTCATTTTCAAAAATCATGGAAGTGTTTTGATTATTTATGCTATAGAAACTTTTTTTAATAGAACATTTTCTATTATTGAATATAATTTTTATAAATATTAAATATAGTAAAAATATGAAATATAAATTCTGTTATAAACTCATTGCAACCATGATACGTTGGTCATACATTTGTCACAGTAATTCGTTATAAATATAGTTAAAATTTGTCACAAATCCGTCAACATACTTTGTCACAATTTGGTCGTAAAACTGTCACAACTAACTTAAAACTGTCGCAAAAGTTCATCACTAAAATTTTGTCACAATTTTATCGTACACATTCGTCACAAATTCATATCAAATTCGTAGCAAATGGCTGTCGCTGTTTCATCAATAAATTTGGTTACAAAAGTGTCATAGTTTTTTGTCGCACATTTATTGCTATTTTATGAAGCAACTTTGACACAACACTTCCATCACAAAATTATTGTTACAAAATATAATTATTGTCGCAGATTCATCACACGATGTTTTGTCACAACTATGCCAGAAAGTATGACTTTCTTTACGATTTTGTCGCAAAAAGCAGTGACAAGGTTACTTTTGACACAAAAATTTGCAGCGGTGTGTTCCGTGACAGAAATACTTTTCGTCACTAATGCCCGTTTGTGACGAATTTGCAACGAAAACTGGCGTCACAAATCCGAGAAATGCGTCACTATACCGTTATATCTCTCCCCCCACAACAACCCTACAACCCTCAGCCTCCCTCCAATCCGAGACCCCTTCCTCCCAGAGCCTACTATAACTACACACAGCCCTACTCCCACCCTCCCACGTCTCATTGGATATTGGATACCGGCGCCACCCACCACATAAACAATGACTTTCAAAACCTTAAATTATCCTATGAACCATACGACGGCCCTGATAAAGTACATGTTGGTGATGGTACATGTTTGACCATCTCTCGTCTTGGCTCTTCATCTATTTCTTCGCATATTCGTACCTATCTTTTACATAATGTTTTAGTTACTCCCTCCCTTACCCAAAATTTACTTTCTGTACGTCGGTTTGCTCATGATAATTCTGTTTACTTTGAGTTTCATAATATATATTTCCTTGGGAAGGACTACTCAAGGCGCCCATCATGGGGATTTGTCAAAGATGGTCTCTACCGCTTCTCTCCCACTCTCCGCAATACTTCGGTTCAAGCCCTTGTTGTCACATCCAAAGACTTCTTCCACCTGGCATCAACGCCTTGGACATTGCTCATTTCTGCTTTTGTGTCAAGTTTTAGGTCGTTTATCTATTAGTCATTCCAATAAAGCACCTCACCCGTGTGTGCTCCGTGTCAGTTAGCTAAGAGTCATCGACAAACTCTATATGTTTCTGATTTTACTTCTTCTGCCCACCTGATTTGATTTATTCCAATGTTTGGGGTCCATGTACTGAATCGTCTATTTATGGTTCCCGCTACTATGTCAGTTTTATGGATGATTTTACAATTATTTTATGGATCTTTCCTTTAAAGCGCAAATGTGATGTGGAGTATGTGTTTCGTGATTTTCTCACTATGATTGAACGATAATTTAATACTAAACTTAAAAGTTTGCAAACTGACTGGGGTGGCGAATATCGCCATCTCACACATTCTCTTACTTCCCTCGATATCATTCATCGATTTATCATGTCCACATTCTCACGAACAAGCTGGCGCCATTGAACGGCGTCACCGCCAAATAGTCGAAGTCGGTCTCTCCCTCCTCGCTCAATCGAACCTATCTCTTCCCTATTGGGAAGATGCCTTCACCACCACAGTGTATACCATTAATCGTCTCCCCAACCGCGTATTGCATGACAAATCCCCATATGAAATGGTCTTTGGATGCGTGCTTGATTACACCTTCCTTTGAGTATTCGGTTACGCATGCTGGCCTCATCTCCGTCCGTGCAACCATCACAAAACAGACTTCCGCTTCAATCCTGCATTTTCTTTGGCTATAGTCCGAATCACCATGTCTACAAATGCCTCGATCTTTCCTCCAGCCGCGTCTACATCGCTCGTCACGTTGTCTTTGACGAAACAACCTTTCCCTGCACCGCATCGAGCATGCCATGGTCCTAAACCTTTTTACCGTTCCCTTACCTTCCTCCATCCTCTCAACCTTGACTCCACCCGAGCCTTCCCCACCTATAGCCGAACCACCACCTACTCCGGCCACCTCCCCTCCTTCATCCCCGGACCTACCCACACCGGCCAGCAACTCTCCATCCCCTCCTCGTGATCCTCCGCCACATCCTATGGTACCAAAACCAACTCTCTTAAACCAACTCAAATGCCCGACTATATCCTCTCTCATCTTCCTTGAGCTCTCGCTACCTCTACAATCTCCTATGACCCAACCTCATACACTGAATCCTCTAAACACCGAATTTGACGTAATGCTATGAGAGAGGAAATCAATGCTCTTTTATGTACTAACACTTAGGATCTTGTCCCTTTTCAGTCTCATATGAATATTGTAGGTAACATGTGGGTCTATCGTATAAAGCATCATACTGATGGGAGTTTTGAACGTCATAAAGCTTGATTGGTTGCAAAGGGTTTTCATCAAACCGTAGGTGTTGACTTCACTGATACCTTCAGCCCGGTTGTCAAACCGGTCACTATCCGTCTCTTGCTCTCTTTTGCGCTTTTCAGAGGATGGTCTATCCGCTGTTGACATCTAAAATGCCTTCTTTCATGGGCATTTAAACGAACCTGTCTACATGCATCAGCCACAGGGCTTCATTCACCTGATTATCCTGACTACGTATGCCGTCTCAAATGCAGTCTTTACGGCCTCCGTCAGGCGCCTCGTGCTTGGTTTTCTCGCCTTACAGAGGTTCTCTATAAGTTCGGCTTCACTACATCTAAAGCCGACACCTCTTTATTTATCTACTCACGTGGTGGTCATCACGTTATTTACTTATATATGTGGATGATGTGATTATTACAAGTACTTCTTCCTCTCTTATCTCGCAGGTTATTACTCAAGTCATAATTCCCGGTTAAAGATCTCGGCACCTTATCTTACTTCTTGCGCATTGAGGCCCTCCCCACGCCTGATGGTCTATATCTTACCCAGCGGAAATACATTATGCAACTTCTTCAGTGGGCAGGCATGGATAAATGAAAACCGTGTCCTACTCCCATGTCTGTTTCCACCCATCTAGCTGCTGCCTCAGGATCTCCTTTTACCGACCCCTCCCTATACTGCACCGTGGTCGGGGGTTAACAGTATCTCAGCTTCACGCACCCTGACATCGCTTTTGCGGTCCATAAGGTTAGTAAGTTCATGCAATCACCGACTGATGATCCCTGGAATTCCGTCAAACGGATCTTACGGTACCTAAAAAATACCATTTCTGACGGTTTATTTATTTCTCGTCATTCACCCCTTCTACTTCAAGCATATTCCGACTCCGATTGGGCTGTGGATCCGGACAATCGTCGCTCTGTTGGTGCCTATTGTGATTTTCTCGGCAATAATCACATTAGTTGACGGTTAAAACAACATCTCACCATTTCTAAAAGTAGTACGGAAGTTTAATATAAGACTCTTTCCAACATTGCTGCTGAATTTCAATGGCTGCCCAGTCTCTTAGGCGAAATGCACCTCACTCTTCCCCCTCCGCCGACTTTATGGTGTCCATACTGGCGCCACATACCTTGCGCACAATCCGGTTTTTCATGCCCGCACTAAATTTTACATCTTCAGCTAAATACGTTGCTCAGTCACCCAACAAAAGCATATCGAAAAACCCTCACCAAATCATAGCCCCAATTTGGCACAAAAAAAATCCGACTTGTACAACGACCCAACAATTTTTCTTCTCTTTTACGTAAAAACCAAAAGGAAATTGAGTTACCTGTCATCATATTACAACAAATCATATCAAGGAAAAGAAAGATGGCATAAAAATGTTACAGTGTTTCACATGCATGTATATCCTTTAACATCATTGGAGTAATTGATATGATGTTCATCAATCAGTACATAATATTGCTTTTATCAAGTGATCCACCAACGACAGCCCAGCCGCCAAAAAACAAACAAAACCCAGATCCGAAAATAGCAAAAATACTCAAAAAAAAAAAAAGACTAACCGGAAACGAGAATCAATTAGAATGATGACCTAAACATACCTCAAAACTTAGATGATGATTGAGAGTTGATAAAAGATCGGTGCTTGAATGGTTGAATCAATGGAGTGAAAAAATATGGACTGATGATGATATAATATATATATTGAACAAAAATTTAGGTTATACTAGATTACCGCCAAAAAATTTCACCGTCAATAGCACCATTTTTGTCCAGCATTAGCGCCAATAATGTTTGTGATTAGCGCCAAAATATTAGGTTATTTCCTTTTTTCCCTCTATTTTTTAATTAATTATATTCTATCATTTCCCTTGGATTCCACATATTCCCTTTTTTTTTTTCTAGTGTGGAATACCAAACATTAGACATAAATCCTTTCGTCCCCCTTCCTTTCTTTTCCCTTTATTTCCATAAAACTAAACAGAGCCTTAATGCCTGGTGTGCTTGCGTATTCATTAGTTTAGTTGAATCTATGAGCTTAAAATCAAGATAGTGTTCATTGGTCTAATTGTTTTTATATATCTCGTAATTGCATAATCTGATAGTTTGACTTTTTTTCCCATATTGTACTCGAGCTTGTGGATGTGAGTTTTTGTTTATTCTACTGATTTTGCACTTGTTCTAAGTATACATTAGAACCAAAAAAATTCTCGATCTTGTTGAAATGTAAAAAATATTGTTGATAAAGATGTGTGTAACTTGCTACCCCCAAGAAAGAACAAACAGAAGCAATTCAAACGTAAAACATAACGGCAATGACAAAATAACTGAAACAAGAAGAACACATAGATTTAACGTGGTTTCTGGCGTTGTGCCAACTATTCCACGGATAGAAACGGAGATATTTTATTATGCACAGAAATTCAAGAAGATTATCAAACTTTACATTGATTACATCATTGGGTATTTATAGCCTAGGAATCATAAACCCTTACCGCCATCAAGTCATGTCGGAATTTCTATAAGTGCCCCAGATGTGGACCCCAGCTCAACCAACTTCACCAACAGTGTAACCAAGTAAACCGGATTGTAGAACTCAGCAGCATTCAACAACTCAGCAGATTTCAGTCTGCTAACAGATGGACTTCAACTAACACTTCACCCAACTGACCTCCCAGACTTGATCAAGTCACCCTTTGCTGACAAATCTCCACATTGACTAGAACTCTCATTCAAATCTACCAGACTGCATAATCAGGTGTACTGCACCAGATGCATTCGTCAATGCCATCATGTGTTGTACTAGACTTCTCTACAAAATCCACTCAGCTGATATGCCCTCGACTGAGTACCCATTCTTCAGATTATAAGCTCTTGATGTTCAGCAAGTCCAGACACAACTGGAATTTGCTCTGCTGAACTGATTTAGTAAGCATATCAGCAAGATTCTTCTTGGTGCCGATCTTCCTTACTTGAACCCTTCTCTCAATCCTCAGAAAATGATACATCACATCTATATGCTTGGTTCTCTCATGATGGACTTGATCCTTAGCCAAACAAATTGCACTTAGATAGTCACAATATACCTCAGCTTGATTCTGATGTAGCCCAAAATCAATAACTAGCCCCTTCATCCAGATACCCTCATTGGCTGCTTCAGTAAGAGCCATGTCCTCTGCCTCAATAGTTGATAAAGCTATTGTTGCCTGTAGAGTTTCCTTCCGGCTGGCCATTGAATTCCCTACTGTGTAAATGATAACGCTCTAAATGGTACCAATAATTATACCTATATTCACCCCGAATTCTGCTCAAGAGAGGATAGGTAGGCTCGTTATTATGTGGAATATATGTCAAATTCTATATGAGTGTTTCCAGGATCGTAATTCTGCACCTATGCTATTTTCCTGATGTTTTGGTACCGTTTTGTTTTGTTTTGCATTTTTTGTAGGATGTGCCAAATCTGGAGCATTGAAGAATGGATCTGGACCGAAATTAGTGCATTGGCCCAAATGATTGAAGCCCAAGAAGAATCCTGCTGAAGAAAAGGAAGAAGGCCCGGTAACCCGAAGGCTAGGCCCGGTAAACCGGCGTCTTGTGGAACACGAAACTGATTCTGCTGTATTATCAAGGTCGGTTAGGGTTTTAGAGACTCTTAAGTCGGCTATTGTATCTATATAAAGCCACATATACTGAGATAATTCATAAGCTGAATACAATCTTCCATTTTATATATTACATTACAATTTTTATTATGCAATAAAGTTTTCTTGAGCTTTGGAGAGTTATTTTCGGTTTCCTCCCTTCTTCCATCATCTCTAGCTTGAGTAGATCGAGCTAGATATCCATTGTTGAAGGTATGAAGCTTTGAACGTGTTGGATGTAATATCGCCGGATGGATCAAAGATCCACCCGATTACGCAGCAGAATGTACAAGATCTAGATCTAAACAATCAAAATACATAAATAATAAATCTAGGGAGTCTTTATTCGCACACACTAAATCTACCACTATATCACACTTCAATGAAAAAAGTGACATCTACCTCTTACACCACACCTATTTTTAAATCAACCATTACACCACACATTCATTACAAAATAAAATTAAAAAACACTTTTGCCAAACTTATTTTACTATCACAAGATATTTATATTATTATATCTCCCCAACCTTTTTAAAATTACAAAAAAAAAAAAAAAAAACCACCACCATAAAAGAAAATACTAATAATAATTAAAAAAAAAAGCTGCTCATCCCGTCCCCAACATTTCTCCTCTTTTCAACTTCTTCATCTTCACTTCTTCTTCTTCAATTTTTTTTTTCTTCAAAATTTATTAATTTGGAAAATGAAATGAAAGGTAAAAGACGGTGGATTTCGGCTCGGTTTACACATCTGAAATGGAAGGAAATCTACCACTGCAATGGCTAGGTGAGAAATGGAAGGAAATCTACCACCACCACCGCCGGAAAGTATGGGTGAGGAGTTCGATTTGAACCCGGATTCTTGGGTTTGGAACGTTTGGTTTTGTTTTATTTAAGGTTGGTAAATAGTATGAGATTTTCTTCAAAGATATATGGAAGATTTTTGGGTTTGGAATTTTTGTAGAAGAAGATGGGTGGGGTGCGGGAAAGAAAGCAGAGAGTGCGGACAAAACTGGCCGGGCCGCCCGGTGGAGCTTTGTGTAACCGGAAAAAAAAATCACTAGAAATGAGAATGTAATGTTAATTTTGTCATATCACAAATTTTGTAAACAATTTGCCCTCGCACCAATTTCGACGCCCTTGCGAAACATCCGCCATCCGGAGATGGTGGAAATAGGTGGTGGTGGTGGTGGTGGAATGGAGATGGATGAAGAAGAAGTGGAGTTGAATTGATTGACTAAGGTATGTATAATTAAGGGACTAATTTGTAATAAAAAAATTGGAGTGAAAATAATATAAAAGTGTGGTGTAAAGGTAGAAATGTGATGTAAATAAATAATTAAAAATGTTTAAAATCTAGTGTGGTGTAAAAGTAGATTTTGTTTTTTTGGTGTGGTAAAAATGGTAGAGTGGTGCAGCGGTAGATCAGCTGTGGTGCGAATAAAACTCCCTAAATCTAACCTACGAGGGGTTTAGATTGCTTACTGCTTATTGTGAATAAACACCAAGAACAATCCGAGATCCAAGATCCAAGTATTGAGATGAGAAGCCACAGTCTTCCAACGTGTGTCTCCAAGCAACACCAGGTGGATGGTGTTTCACGCCGCCGGACCTCCTCGATATGCTACCTTAGAAAACCCGAAGTTTTCTAAAACTCGAACCCTAGTACTTTTGGCCGAAAAATCTAAGCCAAAATACTACCCAATATTTCAAAATTATGTGATGTAATTTGGCTTGGGAGAATTCTCTTTATATAGAAGAGTAATCATGCCCTCCCAGGATTAATTAATTAATACAAAATCAATCATATTAATCGTTTTCCTTAAAAAGATAAATCCAGAATATTCCTAAATTAATTAGGATATACAAAAGATTTTTTTTTCCTTAAATTATTTAATAAATAAATAATTTAATCGCATATATTATAATTATCAAGAAAACAAATTTCCTAATAATAATAATAATACAAAATGCGGCTCTAACCCTAAATAAATTAGGGCCACATGCATTTTTGCCTTTTGGGTCGAGTCCACGAAAAAATTCTTTTCCGTGTATTTAATTATCTCGTCCAACCAAACAATTAATCCACATATCAATTAAATAGTCCAATCCAACTATTTAATTATAATTGAGGTGAAACGACGAGAAAACTTATAAGCTATATTAGGAGCCACGTGGGGACCATGGACCCATATTCAGTAGCTACAATAAATTAAATAAAATTATTCGTCAGACCGAACAATTATATTCAATCTATTAATTCCGGGATTACACCACCATAAACCCGAAACTGAACTCTGCCGAATATAGATAACTTACACTCAACTATGAGTCGAAAGTGTCCACTGATATAATCATTACATACGGATAAATCCTCCATAGGTTGTTCGTTACGATTCGGGATATCTCCGTAAACCCTTCTCGAAACCTCTTATCCTTATTTACCATTAACCCCCTAGTGACCAAATAGTTCATAACTAATATAATATGAACTGCGCGCATCGGTCAATTTTTAGGATTAACAAATAAGGGAACTGTCTGTCTACTTCCCGAGGGAAGGAATGGATTCCATATCTGTGATAGCACAGACTACTCACTCATTCCAGAATAGAGCCAACGAGAAGTGTCGGACCACATACTACGAAGTGATCCTTACTAACACATCAAACTCTACCCTAGTCTAAGCAGTTATCTGTGATCACGTCAGGATTGAGATTAATCCATATATGATCATCTTGTGATTCGATAAGACTTCTCGATCACGGAATTATATCGAGAACTCAAATCAAATCGGTCCAGCCCTATATGATTATCATCATATATAAATGCCCTACTAGGTAGCCTATTACCGACAGTCCGGATAAGACTGTCACACCTAAAGTGTTTTGGGTGCATTATTAGCAAATTAATCTTGAGACCCATACTCAGATTAATAAACGCTACGGACTAAGATAATTTTAAGTACATCTCACTAACTCAATCCTCTTGTGTATAGCCATACATTGAGTTATGTGATTACATAAACGAGGTACTCAGGGTTTTCAGTAGTGTCTTAATTATAAGCATACATGTATATAATAAGATGAATTATTAATTCTATCCTAAAACAATTCTATAATTGTCTTTTGGGCACTACACCTAACAATCTCCCATTTGCACGAAAGGCAAGTGTATTAATTGTTTTAGAGCACACCCTTTATATCTATATCTACAACATTCTCCCACTTGCTCAAAACAAGTGAGACATATCCCCAAGATTCATACCCTCCAAGCGTATCTTAGTAATTCATCCTTCAAAGCACGACCGTAGTGTGCCGCCCCAGTGGTAGGTCAGTGACCCGGAACGTACTTAGAATCCGAATACCATGTGACTTGGTACACTGATCAGGTAGGTTGGCGGGTTGAGTCAATCTTTGGGATCAAAACGTCGCCTTTCCATCTAATCCGGTGGTACGATTTCAATATGCTTATGACCTCCAGTGATTGCAAAATCCTTATGAGCTACCTCTCCAATGTTTTCAAAATGAGATGGTATTGGCTTACTGGATAATACTTTATCACATGAGTAAACACTGAGACGGAGATCGATTTAACGATCTTCCTCAATCTGACCTAAAGCCAGAATCAGTGCTATCACTTAAATTCTAGTTTGTACCTGAATATACTAGCATATTATTCCTCATTCCCATTTAGTATTCATTCACAGGTTTAGACAAGCATTCCTGAGAGGTAGGGTCGACTACATCGTTGAATGTTGCATTCCTCTATGCAAGAACATCTTAACCATTGAGATGGATGAATGGGATTGCCAATTGCTTGTTTTCGAGAATTCGAGTGAGTCAAATTATTTAGAAAATAGCCCGATGGCATGTTAGCCTCTGACTTCAGATAACACACCCATGTTGTTTCCAACAGTTTCAGTGTTACCATTCATAAACACTAATATACATACTACTTTACTAATATCGAAGCCCAATCTACGAAAGACTTATCAATATTCTGGTCAAGTCCACATATTAAAATATATGACTTTGAAATGACCTAGAGGTTTGCTTTAATCCCCAAAGGATATGAGCTATGGCAGGCATCCTGCCAAAGGTTCTTTCTGAATAAATTAAGATACCGTTAGTCTCGCAAAAAGGTCTTAGGGAATCACCCCTATTTCCTGCTTTGTAACGAATCTGTCATTTGTTCTTAGCTAAAACCCTTCTGTTCTGAATGAGTTCAGATTCCGTTGTTCGGCAAGGAAGTCTTAGGAATCACCTTATTTCTCGATTTTCGACGAAATCAAGCAAGACTGAGTGGTAAGAGAGATCACGGTCTGGTTAACTCTCTACCTTTTAGGGAATCACCCTTAAATCACTCAACTTTATGCTGAAAGTTAAACTTTCCTATTCATTCGACTCTTCTCCGTGTAGTTCCAATTACTCCCACTCGGGCCCGAGATCCTCGGTGGTTCTACAAGAGTTTCAACAGAACCTGAGTATCAAACTCCATTCACTGTGGTTATGGATTTTAAACCAACCTCTATGATCAGGATCCTATACAGCCCCACGAAGGACTATAGGTCATCAATCTACCTATAGACCGTAAAGTCCTGCAATGGGTAATGGACAAACCATACTCCCACTGTGTTCGGGATGGATTAATATCTTGATCTAGTTTAGTAGTTTTTATTAGTGTTATCACCAACTGCCGGTGCTGGATATGGACTGAGCAAATCAGTTAGTAACATCTTGAGTACAAATACTTCAAGATCCAAAGCTGTTATTTATAGACTCTATCGGACCGAGTTTGACAAGATAACCGTCATTCTCTCGATTTTACGAGTTTCATAATCAACCTTTACTCAATGTATTAAGATATTTCACGCCTCGAACGTACGCAAAATTTCCAGTCCTACCTTCAAGCACTAAGTGCTAAATGTCTAAATTTGTGGAAGTGGGGTGAACCGAATTCACTCCTTATCCACAAATGCGTAGGCATCTTTTAGGTAGACTTCTCGGTTTTTCATTACAACATAAACCATTATTTTGCAACCAATATCTTAAATGAGTTCAGCAGCGTATCGTAGCACATCAATAACTATATAAGGAAAATTTATGGTGTATCCCTTAGTGAAAACATTTCACTGGGAGGCAGGCCGAGCATCAGTCCTGAAGACTACGGGATAACCTATTTCTGAGTATGGAATACTCTATCTCTGGTGAAATCATAGATTTCCTCCAAATATTTTGGATAAACTTACCGGAGTCTCGAATAGTTTTCAGACAAGATGTCACTACTTCAAATGCTCCCACTAGCTTGTGTTGGAATAGTGTCCTAAACCCAACCGGGTTGGACCGGATCCGACCGGGTCGTATCATTTATACTATTTCTTTATGTTTGTACATATATTAAATGGCTTTTCTGTTGTCATATATCTGTTCTTTCAAAGTACCAATTATGAATTGTTATATGATGACGTCCTTAGTAATAAACTGTGATAGAGAAACCATGCTAGGCGATTATGGTTGATGAGATCTCAAATCACTTTAATAAGTTTGATACTTAAATATCTCTAGGCTGATGTACTATTAAACGGGGCATTGATAGTATGAACAGGCTAGCACGTATTAGATGTCTTCTGCCTTTAAGGCGTGGATATATCTCGCTCATCGAAGTGTAGAGACATTTGACCATGACGTGGACGTGTATTAGAGAATGCGACGGTAGAATGACCCACTTACACATGTTAAGTGTCACACTATGTGACGGTTGTGTAATTATCCTTAGGACCGGAGTCTTCATGGCATCACGGTGTGGATTGTCATGCTTTGACACTATTGAGGTTTCCCAGCCACGGGCGATCATGCGGTAGTGATTGGGTATGATCATCAAGCACGCGGAGTATACATGATTGGTCGTCTGGGAATCGCGTATCCTATGATTGGGATCGAATATCCGAAATGGCCTTCTTATAAGGAATGTCTTACTCGTGAATCTTTGCGAGTGGAAGTAAACGAGTTACTTCGAGAGAGTTTGATATCCAGATTATAAGATACGGTTGTTGATGTTTTGACACTTGACTAACGACCGTATGGATATTATTACAGCGATAGGATTGTAACTTACACGGTAAATCGTTTCACATGAAAGGTAGTAGTCATTGCATTTGACTCTTCCGATGATTGGGGGTCACGGTGTGTTGCTAGACGCTATCCCGTGATCGTCAGGCATGAAGGGCATTTTCGTAATTTGCACTTTGCATCTACGGCCAATATATTCGGAAGCCTATCGGGTCACACACATAAGAACATCTAGCCGGATTAAAATGTGGTTATAGATGATAACCAAACAAGGAAAGTTTATCTCGAGACTATAAAGGTTATAGTGGTAAATTAATATGGTGGTATTTATTTATTATGAATAAATATAATACAAGATATTAATTATGGTGATTAATTAAATATATGTATTTAGATACATATGTCGAAAATATATATGTATATTGATACACATGTATTTTGGCAAATTAATTAATCATGGGTCGAGGCCGTATGACAAAAAGATACAAATGGGAAAGAAGGACAAGAAAAAAATGGTTGAGAAGGACAAAGCGCTTTGTTACATTACATGTGTTACTACATTTGGTTGTAGCAACATGTAGTAACACATGTAGTAACATGCGCGTTTTTGTCCTTCTCGACCACTATCTTTTTTTCTTGTCCTTTTTCCTCATTTTAGATCAAAAACAGTCCTTTACAACCTTTAACCTATTAATCATAGTATTATATTTATTAAAGAATAATCCGGAAGCCAATTAAAGGCTACAGAGTGGCACCAATAATAGTGTATTATGATACACTTGGATTGTGCAATTTATTTAATAAGATTACCATATTGGATATTAATGACTATAGATTTGCACACATGTGTAAATTGATTTATGGTAATAAGATAAACATATATTCAATATAAGATATTGTCAATATATATATATCTTGGAAATATATTTAATATGGGATATTGAATATTAATGAGATAAATCAATCAATTATATTTTCCTTATTTTATTGGGAAAAGGTTTTCTTCTCCTCCACACTAGATAGGGGCGCCCTAACCACTATAAATAAGAGGTGGGTGTCAATCTCTTTTGTACAACACAATTCCAAAACTAATAGTTCTTGTGTAAAATAGAGAGCATCCTATAGAGAGTTGGAGAGAGGGGAAAAGGGCCGGTCTAGCAACCGGAGTTTTCCAATAGCAATCCATGATGGGATTCCGGCAGAAGTCGTTCGTGTGGACTAGCGGCAGAGGCCGAACACTTGGGCGGCTCTATGTAGAACTACTCTCCTTAGACGGTCAAAGCGTCGATCTTTTAGATCAACCAAGGTAACCACCGTCTTTAGCTTATTTGTTTATTGCTTAAACGAAGTCGATCCTGGTTAAAAGGAAATAAAATTTTAAATTCCGCTTCGTTCCCGCGTATATTTCCTAACAGTGGTATCAGAGAGAGCTTCGAGCTTAAGCAATAAGCATGTTAATTTGCGTAGTTAATTTTATCGTTTAAATCACGTAATTAAAAGATGAAAGATTTTTGATTTGCAAAATTGATACACGAAAAAAAAAGGGGGGGCGGCAAAGGTGGTGCTCGGCCGATCGGCGGCGGCACCACCACCGTGTAATCGCCGGCGGCGGCGGCGGCCTCCGTCGCGCCGCGGCTTTGGTGTGATACGGTGGTCCCCAATTTTGTTTTGTGTATTTGTGATTCAATATTGTTTATAGTTGTGATTAATATCTCATTTGTTTAGTTGTGTCATGTGGCTAACCAATGGTTCAAATAGTTTGGCCATTGGGATGCCACATGGCATTAAAATAATAATGGCCTTTCCAAACTTTGTTTGGAATAGGCCTAGGCCCTTTCCAAATATTTGATTTGGGAAAAGGCCTAGGCCTAGGCCACTTTCAAAATTTTGATTTTGGAAAGTGGTCAGGCCTAAACTAAAATTATTTGGTCTTTCCAAATATATAATTTGGAATAGGCCTAGGGCCATTTCAAATATTTGATTTGTAAAAGGCCTAGGCCTAGGCCACTTCCAAAATTTTGATTTTGGAAAGTGACCAGACCTAAGCCAAACTTGGTTTAGGAAACCAAAGGCATCCCTTTTGATTAGGAATCAAAAGAAAAGAAACAAAAGAGACCTAATTTTAATTTTGATTTATTTTTGGAATAGTTCTAATTAATTAAAATTAAAATTAAAATCGTTTAAAATTAATCGTTTATTTTATTTCGATTAAAATCATTTAATTAATTAAATGTTAATTAGTTAATTGATTGGATAAAATTATTTAATAGATTAAATGTTAATTGATTAATTAAGACGCAAGTAGTTAAGTTTTAATTTTATCTTTTTCATAAGATGTTATTGTATGGATTAGATATGGTAGATATAATATGATTATATGGACCCCGAATGATCATGGACTCGACAAATAGGATAGATGTGAATGATTTAATTTTTCTGTTGGTTTAAAAATTGTCCTAGGCCGTTATGAAGAACGTGACCTAGTTTATTTTCTGCATTTTATCCCATTCCTGTTAGCTCCCCCCGTTTGCGGCGGGTGTATTTATTTTATTAGATAGAATTAAATGTAACAAGAATGGAGCAGAAGATGGAGACCAAAGAAAGAAGAATAAAGATCCCATTGGAGATGGCGCATTAAAGATCCTATTGACGGTTGCAGCTACCCTTAGATTGTGACCCGCGGTTTCGTCAGTTTGTATTCGAAACTGCACCTAGGAAAAGTCCATGATCATACCGGTTACTTTACGCATTTATTTTGTGCTTGTATTTATTTTATATGATACGCTAGATGCATGACTAGGCACGATCTAGATAAATGTGTAGGATATATATCTATAGAGATAGATATAATTGATGAGACCGTAATTAAAATTAATTAAGTGAATTAATTTACGAAAATACTTCCACAACAAAAATCAAGTCGAAATATTGTCTCCCAATATTATAACGACGGTGAAGAGCCTATGTTCGGATCCAACTGATCGACCACCGCCGGGAGTTGACCTACCTCGGGTATATCGTCGTTATTGAGATATGATCGTATGAGATCTCGTGAATATTGGGTTATGACTTGACTAGAGTCTTTCGGTGATTGGCCACCGTCGGGGCCGTCGACTTTAGAGACAAGGGTTGACTAACACATAGTGATGTGTATCGCCAAAGAGTTGACTAGTCAACCACTGAGAATCACATAGAGATGTGAATGGTAAAGAGTTACCTACCTTTCGAAATTATCTTGGTTGATCGACCACCTCCGGGAATCGAGGTAACTAGATTGGATCTCAGCCACTAAAGAATTTTTGAAATATTCTTGAAAGTCAATTGGGAGTAGTTGACTAGTGGGAGCAAAATCATAAACCAAAAGACCATTTTTGATTTTGCGTGTATAAACAACACTCTTTTATTTTTCAGTTTAGGTTGTAGTTTTAGCAAACTGTTATATTTATGTTTTTATTCTCGATTAGTAAAACCAAATTATGACTGTTACCTTATGAGAAACATTCTCAAATATGGTTAAGTAATTATAATCCTTCTAAAATAAGCAATGGCACGAGCAATCCCGTTATAGTAGTTAGAGACAATGAGACTACATATTTGATGGAGTACTCCAAGACTTTAATTATTAATGAAAGCGAAGCTCATGATATTGGATACGATCCAATATGATCATTCAGTCATATGATGACAATTAATTCAAACGTTGGATAAGAATGACCATATCGAATTTTGGAAAGGTTGTTTTCAAAATTGTAAGACTTAAGTATCGACTTAATTCTATCATTGCTTAAAAGTTAATTAAATAGTTAATGTTTTAAATACGATTTAAAAGGTTAAATAAACTATTTAAATAAACTTTAGATTTTCTTTATGAAAGGAAATCAAAGACGTAGCTCTTGTGATTTTTCTTAAGTCTTATGAAGACTACACTAAGAAATATTTACAAGTGCCTGAAGGATTAAAAGGAAAGTTAGGGCATGTGCTTAAATAGAGAGCTTATTGAAGTCTCTATTCTAGGCAAGTGTGTTGAGATAAACCTATCTAAGTTCAAGTCAACTCTTAGGTATATGATATCTTGTGAGTGTGATTAAATTAGAAAGATTAAATACAGATATGGAAGTTGAAGCAAACGTTGTAACAATTACCATATTCTAGATCTAGTAAACTGATAAGGGAACTAAATAAATATTATTATGTTCCGGTTCTTATGAAGAACATACTTTCAGTTATTGTTTGGATTTAGTAGACATATTCAATTGTAAAGAATAAATGTTATTCCGATAAAGTTGGAAGGTCACTGAATATAACATACTAGATTGAAGTCACTATATAGTTGATATATGTGATGAGATCTCAAGTAAATATTTGAATGGCTGTTATCCTTGATATTTGTAGTTGTTCTAGACATAGTCTCTCTGGGAGGGAAGCGTGTAATTAAACGTCATTATGATGATGTTGAACCATATGATTATGAATCATGTGGGTAATGCGTATCTTATCTAAAGATGACTAAAATACCCTTTTATGAAAAGGGTTGTAAATCTAGAAAAATTGTCTAAAGCCTGAACATACCGATGTTTGTTGGCTTGTGACAATTAATGCCATAAATAATTGTTTATTAGTCTCTACGTCTATTTTCAGAAATAGTCAAGTGTACTCAGTGAAGTGCATAATTCGGAAAGCCCGAAAAGATCGAGCTAGTACGAGTATGAGATTGATGAGCTACTTAGGAATTAATCTTCAATTGGATTGAGGTAATTAATGCCTGAAGGGTGTTTCAGAAGTCGTCTGAAAAGGAATAAGATTCTTCCTTGAAGGATACCATCTTTGGGATACGCAATTAGATTATGTTCCCAAAATGGAAACTACGCTTTATATGATAAAGGTGTGACGCAAGCCATGCGAAGTATCCCTTACCCGTTTCGGGATAGTGCCCTTATACTTAACCGAGTTCCAAAGAATAAAGGTTGAATAAATTCCATATTAAATATGGAAGAGGATAATGTCAAATCTATCTTAACCGATGATTTGAAGTTGTCGCAGGCAGAGTCAGAAAGGCTTGGAGCCTAGTACGACATATGCAACTTTGTGGAATATCTTAGCTAGCACGCTGGATATTATTTACTTGTCCGCGGAGCAAAATGTTTGTCTCCAAACATGTTGTCTTTTAAAGGAAATGTTTCTTCCAAAAGAAACAGTGGGAGTGAATCAGATCTCAAAAAGGTTTGAGAACCACAAAGATATATTCAACCATAGGAACGTGAGTAGACGCCACGTAACGATGAGGTGTAGAACACTGCTCAGTGCACACAAAAGTTCTGTAAGTCTGTGGATAACCTCAAGCATGAAAAGGCTGCTGGTAAGTTCATCTTGAAGAATGAATATCTCACGACTTATGAAAGAATGTTTGAAAGGCAAGATTGAGAGATATGGCTAGGAGCTATAATATCTGAATTAGTTTCCATCAGTGACAACCAGGTTGTGAACCTAGTCTGTCTTACCTAGAGGGAATGTCCCCGTAAGGTGAGCCGATTCTATTCAGATAATACTTGTTATAACTTTGTATCATGACTATATGATAGTGTTGAAGACGTTGGGCAACAAATTTCGATGTTCATAGACGATAACATGATATGTAAGCCCACGAGATCCATTTATGGACTCAAACAAGTTTCTCTAGACAATTCTTTGTTTGATAATCAAAGGAGTTTGATTTAGTCAAAAGAAGGAATATGCCCGTGTGCAAGATGATGGATTGGGAGTGTGTTACGATTTTTGAGTAAGGTATTGGATATCTCTCTCGAGAATTGTCACCCCATGTGTCACGATCAATTAATGTTTGGTAGTTCAAGGTCTTTACGAAAGCACTTGGATTAGTAGTTCTTATTTTGGAAATAAGAATCTATAGCGATAGATTTAACTGCTGTTAGATTATAGTTTACCTGTATAGATGTGATGCTAAAAGAGTTTAGCATAGATCGCAACAAGGGATACTGCTAGACGGTGTTCTCTAGATCTATCTATGTTAGGACGTTCGTCCTAATGATAAGGTGAATGATGATGCTTATGGAAGGTTTCCTTCGCTACTGCGATAGGAACCATCTTATAGGTAATGCCGGATGTTCATAATCCATGAATAGTCATGAGCAAGTATGAAAGTAAATCCGGTGAATGTCGAGAATATCCTTAAACAAGTTAAGGGAGAGTTCCTAGTTTATCGAAACTTGGAATTAGATAAATATAGTTATACAGACGTATATCTTGAGTCTTATGAAGGCGAGTGGGAGCTACAGTCTGGGTTTGCAGTCACTTTGATTAAGTGATACAGTGAGCTAGAAATGTTCTAGCATATGGGTCACTGTAAATTCTACAACTAAGCCAAAAACACGTAGTGCCTTGGAGCGCAGCGGGAGCAGTACATGGATCTAGAAGGTTCATTCCTGAACCTTGTACGGTTCTTCCACCTTTTTTATATAGCTGATATAGTAAGTGGATTCATTGCTTGAAGCAAGGACCAGGGCCTCGTCAGAGATCTGTGTGTGTGTTGAGGAGGTTCCTTTGACTTGGTCATTTGGAGCATGATATGAAGATATTATGAGTCCCCACGGATAGCGATCCGTTTATGGCTAGGGCTGGTTGCGAGTATTGCATGAGATTCTTGTTTTTCAACTTGGTCTTGTGTGTGCGAGTGATTGTTTTTAGGCCAAGTGGGAGATTGTTGGAATAGTGTCCTAAACCCAACCGGGTTGGACCGGATCCGACCGGGTTGGACCGGATCCGACCGGGTCGGATCATTTATACTATTTCTTTATGTTTGTACATAGATTAAATGGCTTTTATGTTGTCATATATCTGTTCTTTTAAAGAACCAATTATGAATTGTTATATGATGACGTCTTTAGTATTAAACTGTGATAGAGAAACCATGATAGGCGATTATGGTTGATGAGATCTCTAATCACTTTAATAAGTTTGATACCTAAATGTCTCTAGGCTGATGTACTATTAAACGGGGCATTGATAGTATGAACAAAGCTAGCACGTATTAGATGTCTTTTATCTTTAAGAAGCGTGGATAGATCTCGTCTCATCGAAGTGTAGAGACATTTGGGTATGCGTGGACGTGTATTAGAGAATGCGTGACGTTAGATCGACCCACTTACACATGTTAAGTGTCACACTATGTGACGGTTGTGTAATTATCCTTAGGACCGGAGTCTTCATGGCATCACGGTGTGGATTGTCATGCTTTGACACTATTGAGGTTTCCCCTAGCCACGGGGCGATCATGCGGTAGTGATTGGGTATGATACTGAAGCATGCGGAGTATACATGATTGGTCGTCTGGGAATCGCGTATCCTATGATTGGGATAGAATATCCGAAATGGCCTTCTTATAAGGAATGTCTTACTCTCGTGAATCTTTGCAGAGTGGAAGTAAACGAGTTACTTCGAGAGAGTTTGATATCCAGATTGTAAGATACGGTCGTTGATGTTTTGACACTTGATTAACGACCGTATGGATATTATTACAGCGATAGGATTGTAACTTACACGGTAACTGTTTCATATGAAAGGTAGTAGTCATTGCATTTGACTCTTTCGATGATTGGGGTCACGTGTGTTGCTAGACGCTATCCCGTGATCGTTAGGCATGAAGCGTATTTTCGTAATTTGCACTTTTGCGCTCACGGCCAACATATTCGGAAGCCTATCGGGTCACACACATAAGAACATCTAGCTGGATTAAAATGTGGTTATAGATGATAACCAAATAAGGAAAGTTTATCTCGAGACTATAAAGGTTATAGTGGTAAATTAATATGGTGGTATTTATTTATTATGAATAAATATAATACAATATATTTAGGTGGGTTCTATTTGGACCCCCCTTTTTACTACTTGCACCACATTAATGAATATTTTTTCGGGTGAAAAAAACGTCACTCACACTGGTGTTCCTAGTGGCATACCAACGTCAGTGTCACTGACGTTGGTATGCCACCAGAACACCGATGAAAAGTCATGGATCGACGTTCTAAGATTTAACACTTTTTTATATAGGAGCGTCAATATCTTTGGTGTTCTTGTGGAACACCAACGCCATCGCGGATCGACGTTGGTGTTCCACAAGGAACACCATGATCGACGACTTCCTATATAAAAATCATGTGGTGCCCAAGTAATTTTTGTGGTACAAGTAGTAAATGGGTGCAAGTAGTAAATAGGGGGTCCAAATAGAACCCCTATATTTATTATGGTGATTAATTAAATATATGTATTTAGATACATATGTCTAAAATATATTTGTATATTGATACACATGTATTTTGGCAAATTAATTAATCATAGTATTATATTAATTAAAGAATATTCCGGAAGACAATTAAAGGCTACAGAGTGGCGCCAATAATAGTGTATTATGATACACTTGGATTGTGCAATTTATTTAATAAGATTACCATATTGGATATTAATGACTACTGATTTGCCAACATGTGTAAATTGATTTATGGTAATAAGATAAACAATATTCAATATAAGATATTGTCAATATATATATCTTGGAAATATATTTAATATGAGATATTGAATATTAATGAGATAAATCAATCAATTATATTTTCCTTATTTTATTGGGAAAAGATTTTCTTCTCCTCCACACTAGATAGGGGCGCCCCAACCACTATAAACAAGTGAGACATATCCCCAAGATTCATACCCTCCAAGCGTATCTTAGTAATTCATCCTTCAAAGCACGACCGTAGTGTGCCGCCCCAGTGGTAGGTCAGTGACCCGGAACGTACTTAGAATCCGAATACCATGTGACTTGGTACACTGATCAGGTAGGTTGGCGGGTTGAGTCAATCTTTGGGATCAAAACGTCGCCTTTCCATCTAATCCGGTGGTACGATTTCAATATGCTTATGACCTCCAGTGATTGCAAAATCCTTATGAGCTACCTCTCCAATGTTTTCAAAATGAGATGGTATTGGCTTACTGGATAATACTTTATCACATGAGTAAACACTGAGACGGAGATCGATTTAACGATCTTCCTCAATCTGACCTAAAGCCAGAATCAGTGCTATCACTTAAATTCTAGTTTGTACCTGAATATACTAGCATATTATTCCTCATTCCCATTTAGTATTCATTCACAGGTTTAGACAAGCATTCCTGAGAGGTAGGGTCGACTACATCGTTGAATGTTGCATTCCTCTATGCAAGAACATCTTAACCATTGAGATGGATGAATGGGATTGCCAATTGCTTGTTTTCGAGAATTCGAGTGAGTCAAATTATTTAGAAAATAGCCCGATGGCATGTTAGCCTCTGACTTCAGATAACACACCCATGTTGTTTCCAACAGTTTCAGTGTTACCATTCATAAACACTAATATACATACTACTTTACTAATATCGAAGCCCAATCTACGAAAGACTTATCAATATTCTGGTCAAGTCCACATATTAAAATATATGACTTTGAAATGACCTAGAGGTTTGCTTTAATCCCCAAAGGATATGAGCTATGGCAGCATCCCGCCAAAGGTTCTTCTGAATAAATTAAGATACCGTTAGTCTCGCAAAAAGGTCTTAGGGAATCACCCTATTTCCTCGCTTTGTAACGAACTGTCATTTGTTCTTAGCTAAAACCCTACATTCGAATGAGTTCGATTCCGTTGTTCGGCAAGGAAGTCTTAGGGAATCACCCCTATTTCCTGATTTCTGACGAAATCAAGCAAGACTGAGTGGTAAGAGAGATCACGGTCTGGTTAACTCTCTACCTTTTAGGGAATCACCCTTAAATCACTCAGCTTTGCGTTGAAAGTTAAACTTTCCTATTCATTCGACTCTTCTCCGTGTAGTTCCAATTACTCCCACTGGGCCTGAGATCCTCAGGTGGTTCTACAAGAGTTTCAACAGAACTGGAGTATCAAACTCCATTCACAGGGTTATGGATTTTAAACCAACCTCTATGATCAGGATCCTATACAGCCCACGAAGGACTATAGGTCATCAATCTACCTATAGACCGTAAAGTCCTGCAATGGGTAATGGACAAACCATACTCCCACTGTGTTCGGGATGGATTAATATACTGATCTAGTTTAGTAGTTTTTATTAGTGTTATCACCAACTGCCGGTGCTGGATATGGACTGAGCAAATCAGTTAGTAACATCTTGAGTACAAATACTTCAAGATCCAAAGCTGTTATTTATAGACTCTATCAGACCGAGTTTGACAGTATAACCGTCATTCTCTGATTTTACGAGTTTCATAATCAACCTTTACTCAATGTATTAAGATATTTCACGCTCTGAACGTGTACGCAAAATTTCCAGTCCTACCTTCAAGCACTAAGTGCTAAATGTCTAAATTTGTGGAAGTGGGGTGAACCGAATTCACTCCTTATCCACAAATGCGTAGGCATCTTTTAGGTAGACTTCTCGGTTTTTCATTACAACATAAACCATTATTTTGCAACCAATATCTTAAATGAGTTCAGCAGCGTATCGTAGCACATCAATAACTATATAAGGAAAATTTATGGTGTATCCCTTAGTGAAAACATTTCACTGGGAGGCAGGCCGAGCATCAGTCCTGAAGACTACGGGATAACCTATTTCTGAGTATGGAATACTCTATCTCTGGTGAAATCATAGATTTCCTCCAAATATTTTGGATAAACTTACCGGAGTCTCGAATAGTTTTCAGACAAGATGTCACTACTTCAAATGCTCCCACTAGCTTGTGTTGGAATAGTGTCCTAAACCCAACCGGGTTGGACCGGATCCGACCGGGTCGTATCATTTATACTATTTCTTTATGTTTGTACATATATTAAATGGCTTTTCTGTTGTCATATATCTGTTCTTTCAAAGTACCAATTATGAATTGTTATATGATGACGTCCTTAGTAATAAATCGTGATGATAGAGAAACCATGCTAGGCGATTATGGTTGATGAGATCTCAAATCACTTTAATAAGTTTGATACTTAAATATCTCTAGGCTGATGTACTATTAAACGGGGCATTGATAGTATGAACAGGCTAGCACGTATTAGATGTCTTCTGTCTTTAAGGGCAGGGATATATCTCGTCTATCGAAGTGTAGAGACATTTGGACTGTACGTGGACGTGTATTAGAGAATGCGTACGGTAGAATGACCCACTTACACATGTTAAGTGTCACACTATGTGACGGTTGTGTAATTATCCTTAGGACCGGAGTCTTCATGGCATCACGGTGTGGATTGTCATGCTTTGACACTATTGAGGTTTCCCCTAGCCACGGGGCGATCATGCGGTAGTGATTGGGTATGATACTGAAGCATGCGGAGTATACATGATTGGTCGTCTGGGAATCGCGTATCCTATGATTGGGATCGAATATCCGAAATGGCCTTCTTATAAGGAATGTCTTACTCTCGTGAATCTTTGCAGAGTGGAAGTAAACGAGTTACTTCGAGAGAGTTTGATATCCAGATTATAAGATACGGTTGTTGATGTTTTGACACTTGACTAACGACCGTATGGATATTATTACAGCGATAGGATTGTAACTTACACGGTAACTGTTTCACATGAAAGGTAGTAGTCATTGCATTTGACTCTTCCGATGATTGGGGGTCACGGTGTGTTGCTAGACGCTATCCCGTGATCGTCAGGCATGAAGGGCATTTTCGTAATTTGCACTTTGCATCTACGGCCAATATATTCGGAAGCCTATCGGGTCACACACATAAGAACATCTAGCCGGATTAAAATGTGGTTATAGATGATAACCAAACAAGGAAAGTTTATCTCGAGACTATAAAGGTTATAGTGGTAAATTAATATGGTGGTATTTATTTATTATGAATAAATATAATACAAGATATTAATTATGGTGATTAATTAAATATATGTATTTAGATACATATGTCGAAAATATATATGTATATTGATACACATGTATTTTGGCAAATTAATTAATCATGGGGTCAGAGGCCAGAAGGACAAAAAAAGATACAAAATGGGAAAGAAGGACAAGAAAAAAAAAATGGTTGAGAAGGACAAAAACGCACCTGTTACTACATGTGTTACTACATTTGGTTGTAGCAACATGTAGTAACACATGTAGTGAATATCGCGTTTTGTCCTTCTCACCACTATCTTTTTTCTTGTCCTTTTCCTCATTTTAGATCAAAACATCCTTTACAACCTTTAACCTATTAATCATAGTATTATATTTATTAAAGAATAATCCGGAAGCCAATTAAAGGCTACAGAGTGGCACCAATAATAGTGTATTATGATACACTTGGATTGTGCAATTTATTTAATAAGATTACCATATTGGATATTAATGACTATAGATTTGCACACATGTGTAAATTGATTTATGGTAATAAGATAAACATATATTCAATATAAGATATTGTCAATATATATATATCTTGGAAATATATTTAATATGGGATATTGAATATTAATGAGATAAATCAATCAATTATATTTTCCTTATTTTATTGGGAAAAGGTTTTCTTCTCCTCCACACTAGATAGGGGCGCCCTAACCACTATAAATAAGAGGTGGGTGTCAATCTCTTTTGTACAACACAATTCCAAAACTAATAGTTCTTGTGTAAAATAGAGAGCATCCTATAGAGAGTTGGAGAGAGGGGAAAAGGGCCGGTCTAGCAACCGGAGTTTTCCAATAGCAATCCATGATGGGATTCCGGCAGGCTGTTCGTGTGGACTAGCGGTAGAGGCCGAACACTTGGGCGGCTCTATGTAGAACTACTCTCCTTAGACGGTCAAAGCGTCGATCTTTTAGATCAACCAAGGTAACCACCGTCTTTAGCTTATTTGTTTATTGCTTAAACGAAGTCGATCCTGGTTAAAAGGAAATAAAATTTTAAATTCCGCTTCGTTCCCGCGTATATTTCCTAACAGTGGTATCAGAGAGAGCTTCGAGCTTAAGCAATAAGCATGTTAATTTGCGTAGTTAATTTTATCGTTTAAATCACGTAATTAAAAGATGAAAGATTTTTGATTTGCAAAATTGATACACGAAAAAAAAAGGGGGGGCGGCAAAGGTGGTGCTCGGCCGATCGGCGGCGGCACCACCACCGTGTAATCGCCGGCGGCGGCGGCGGCCTCCGGGCTGCCGGCGGCTGCTGGTGTGATACGGTGGTCCCCAATTTTGTTTTGTGTATTTGTGATTCAATATTGTTTATAGTTGTGATTAATATCTCATTTGTTTAGTTGTGTCATGTGGCTAACCAATGGTTCAAATAGTTTGGCCATTGGGATGCCACATGGCATTAAAATAATAATGGTCTTTGCAAACTTTGTTTGGAATAGCTAAGCCTTTCCAAATATTTGATTTGGGAAAGGGCTAGCTCAAGCCACTTTCAAAATTTTGATTTTGAAAAAGTGGTCGCCTAAACTAAAATTATTTGGTCTTTCCAAATATATAATTTGGAATAAGCCTAGGCCATTTCAAATATTTGATTTGTAAAAGGCCTAGGCCTAGGCCACTTCCAAAATTTTGATTTTGGAAAGTGACCAGACCTAAGCCAAACTTGGTTTAGGAAACCAAAGGCATCCCTTTTGATTAGGAATCAAAAGAAAAGAAACAAAAGAGACCTAATTTTAATTTTGATTTATTTTTGGAATAGTTCTAATTAATTAAAATTAAAATTAAAATCGTTTAAAATTAATCGTTTATTTTATTTCGATTAAAATCATTTAATTAATTAAATGTTAATTAGTTAATTGATTGGATAAAATTATTTAATAGATTAAATGTTAATTGATTAATTAAGACGCAAGTAGTTAAGTTTTAATTTTATCTTTTTCATAAGATGTTATTGTATGGATTAGATATGGTAGATATAATATGATTATATGGACCCCGAATGATCATGGACTCGACAAATAGGATAGATGTGAATGATTTAATTTTTCTGTTGGTTTAAAAATTGTCCTAGGCCGTTATGAAGAACGTGACCTAGTTTATTTTCAGATTTTATCCCATTCTGTTAGCTCCCCCGCTTATGGCGGGTGTATTTATTTTATTAGATAGAATTAAATGTAACAAGAATGGAGCAGTAAGATGGAGACCAAAGAAAGAAGAATAAAGATCCCATGGAGATGGCGATTAAAGATCCTATTGACGGTTGCGCTACCCTTAGATTGTGACCCGCGGTTTCGCTCGGCTTGTATTCGAAATCGCACTCAGAAAAGTCCATGATCATACCGGTTACTTTACGCATTTATTTTGTGCTTGTATTTATTTTATATGATACGCTAGATGCATGACTAGCACGATCTAGATAAATGTGTAGGATATATATCTATAGAGATAGATATAATTGATGAGACCGTAATTAAAATTAATTAAGTGAATTAATTTACTTAAAATACTTCCACAACAAAAATCAAGTCGAAATATTGTCTCCCAATATTATAACGACGGTGAAGAGCCTATGTTCGATCCAACTGATCGACCACCGCCGGGAGTTGACCTACCTCGGGTATATCGTCGTTATTGAGATATGATCGTCGATGAGATCTCGTGAATATTGGGTTATGACTTGACTAGAGTCTTTCGGTGATTGGCCACCGTCAGGGCCGTCGACTTTAGAGACAAGGGTTGACTAACACATAGTGATGTGTATCGCCAAAGAGTTGACTAGTCAACCACCGAGAATCACATAGAGATGTGAATGGTAAAGAGTTACCTACCTTTCAAATTATCTTGGTTGATCGACCACCTCCGGGAATCGAGGTAACTAGATTGGATCTCAACCTACTAAAGAATTTTTGAAATATTCTTGAAAGTCAATTGGGAGTAGTTGACTAGTGGGAGCAAAATCATAAACCAAAAGACCATTTTTGATTTTGCGTGTATAAACAACACTCTTTTATTTTTCAGTTTAGGTTGTAGTTTTAGCAAACTGTTATATTTATGTTTTTATTCTCGATTAGTAAAACCAAATTATGACTGTTACCTTATGAGAAACATTCTCAAATATGGTTAAGTAATTATAATCCTTCTAAAATAAGCAATGGCACGAGCAATCCCGTTATAGTAGTTAGAGACAATGAGACTACATATTTGATGGAGTACTCCAAGACTTTAATTATTAATGAAAGCGGAAGCTCATGATATTGGATACGATCCAATATGATCATTCAGTCATATGATGACAATTAATTCAAACGTTGGATAAGAATGACCATATCGAATTTTGGAAAGGTTGTTTTCAAAATTGTAAGACTTAAGTATCGACTTAATTCTATCATTGCTTAAAAGTTAATTAAATAGTTAATGTTTTAAATACGATTTAAAAGGTTAAAT
The DNA here is from genome assembly GCA_026214975.1 of Gentiana macrophylla. Classification (NCBI taxonomy): domain Eukaryota; kingdom Viridiplantae; phylum Streptophyta; class Magnoliopsida; order Gentianales; family Gentianaceae; genus Gentiana; species Gentiana macrophylla. Next base: position 24,069,491 of record CM047815.1, on the reverse strand, counting down.
AAACTATTTAAATAAACTTTAGATTTTCTTTATGAAAGGAAATCAAAGACGTAGCTCTTGTGATTTTTCTTAAGTCTTATGAAGACTACACTAAGAAATATTTACAAGTGCCTGAAGGATTAAAAGGAAAGTTAGGGCATGTGCTTAAATAGAGAGCTTATTGAAGTCTCTATTCTAGGCAAGTGTGTTGAGATAAACCTATCTAAGTTCAAGTCAACTCTTAGGTATATGATATCTTGTGAGTGTGATTAAATTAGAAAGATTAAATACAGATATGGAAGTTGAAGCAAACGTTGTAACAATTACCATATTCTAGATCTAGTAAATCGATAAGTGGAACTAAATAAATATTATTATGTTCCGGTTCTTATGAAGAACATACTTTCAGTTATTGTTTGGATTTAGTAGACATATTCAATTGTAAAGAATAAATGTTATTCCGATAAAGTTGGAAGGTCACTGAATATAACATACTAGATTGAAGTCACTATATAGTTGATATATGTGATGAGATCTCAAGTAAATATTTGAATGGCTGTTATCCTTGATATTTGTAGTTGTTCTAGACATAGTCTCTCTGGGAGGGAAGCGTGTAATTAAACGTCATTATGATGATGTTGAACCATATGATTATGAATCATGTGGGTAATGCGATCTTATCTAAAGATGACTAAAATACCCTTTTATGAAAAGGGTTGTAAATCTAGAAAATTGTCTAAAGCCTGAACATACCGATGTTTGTTGGCTTGTGACAATTAATGCCATAAATAATTGTTTATTAGTCTCTACGTCTATTTTCGTAAATAGTCAAGTGTACTCGGTGAAGTGCATATCTGAAAGCCCGAAAAGATCGAGCTAGTACGAGTATGAGATTGATGAGCTACTTAGGAATTAATCTTCAATTGATTGAGGTAATTAATGCTCGAAGCGGTGTTTCGTAAGTCGTCCAAAAGGAATAAGATTCTTCCTTGAAGGATACCATCTTTGGGATACGCAATTAGATTATGTTCCCAAAATGGAAACTACGCTTTATATGATAAAGGTGACGCGCAAGCCATGCGAAGTATCCCTTACCCGTTTCGGGATAGTGCCCTTATACTTAACCGAGTTCCAAAGAATAAAGGTTGAATAAATTCCATATTAAATATGGAAGAGGATAATGTCAAATCTATCTTAACCGATGATTTGAAGTTGTCGCAGGCAGAGTCAGAAAGGCTTGGAGCCTAGTACGACATATGCAACTTTGTGGAATATCTTAGCTAGCACGCTGGATATTATTTACTTGTCCGCGGAGCAAAATGTTTGTCTCCAAACATGTTGTCTTTTAAAGGAAATGTTTCTTCCAAAAGAAACAGTGGGAGTGAATCAGATCTCAAAAAGGTTTGAGAACCACAAAGATATATTCAACCATAGGAACGTGAGTAGACGCCACGTAACGATGAGGTGTAGAACACTGCTCAGTGCACACAAAAGTTCTGTAAGTCTGTGGATAACCTCAAGCATGAAAAGGCTGCTGGTAAGTTCATCTTGAAGAATGAATATCTCACGACTTATGAAAGAATGTTTGAAAGGCAAGATTGAGAGATATGGCTAGGAGCTATAATATCTGAATTAGTTTCCATCAGTGACAACCAGGTTGTGAACCTAGTCTGTCTTACCTAGAGGGAATGTCCCCGTAAGGCTGAGCCCAGTTCTATTCAGATAATACTTGTTATAACTTTGTATCATGACTATATGATAGTGTTGAAGACGTTGGGCAAACAGCTCGATGTTCATAGACGATAACATGATATGTAAGCCCACGAGATCCATTTATGGACTCAAACAAGTTTCTCTAGACAATTCTTTGTTTGATAATCAAAGGAGTTTGATTTAGTCAAAAGAAGGAATATGCCCCGTGTGCAAGATGGATAGTGGGAGTGTGTTACGATTTTTGAGTAAGGTATTGGATATCTCTCTCGAGAATTGTCACCCCATGTCACAGTCAATTAATGTTTGGTAGTTCAAGGTCTTTACGAAAGCACTTGGATTAGTAGTTCTTATTTTGGAAATAAGAATCTATAGCGATAGATTTAACTGCTGTTAGATTATAGTTTACCTGTATAGATGTGATGCTAAAAGAGTTTAGCATAGATCGCAACAAGGGATACTGCTAGACGGTGTTCTCTAGATCTATCTATGTTAGGACGTTCGTCCTAATGATAAGGTGAATGATGATGCTTATGGAAGGTTTCTTCGCCAGCTCTGCGATAGGAACCATCTTATGTAATGCCGGATGTTCATAATCCATGAATAGTCATGAGCAAGTATGAAAGTAAATCCGGTGAATGTCGAGAATATCCTTAAACAAGTTAAGGGAGAGTTCCTAGTTTATCGAAACTTGGAATTAGATAAATATAGTTATACAGACGTATATCTTGAGTCTTATGAAGGCGAGTGGGAGCTACAGTCTGGGTTTGCAGTCACTTTGATTAAGTGATACAGTGAGCTAGAAATGTTCTAGCATATGGGTCACTGTAAATTCTACAACTAAGCCAAAAACACGTAGTGCCTTGGAGCGCAGCGGGAGCAGTACATGGATCTAGAAGGTTCATTCCTGAACCTTGTACGGTTCTTCCACCTTTTTTATATAGCTGATATAGTAAGTGGATTCATTGCTTGAAGCAAGGACCGTGGCCTCGTCGAGAGATCTGTGTGTGTGTTGAGGAGGTTCCTTTGACTTGGTCATTTGGAGCATGATATGAAGATATTATGAGTCCCCACGGATAGCGATCCGCTTATGGCTGTAATGGCTGGTTGCAGTATTGCATGAGATTCTTGTTTTTCAACTTGGTCTTGTGTGTGCGAAAGTGATTGTTTTTAGGCCAAGTGGGAGATTGTTGGAATAAGGTCCTAAACCCAACCGGGTTGGACCGGATCCGACCGGGTTGGACCGGATCCGACCGGGTCGGATCATTTATACTATTTCTTTATGTTTGTACATAGATTAAATGGCTTTTATGTTGTCATATATCTGTTCTTTTAAAGAACCAATTATGAATTGTTATATGATGACGTCTTTAGTATTAAACTGTGATAGAGAAACCATGATAGGCGATTATGGTTGATGAGATCTCTAATCACTTTAATAAGTTTGATACCTAAATGTCTCTAGGCTGATGTACTATTAAACGGGGCATTGATAGTATGAACAGGCTAGCACGTATTAGATGTCTTTTATCTTTAAGGCAGGGGATAGATCTCGCTATCAAGTGTGAGACATTTGGACCGTGACGTGGACGTGTATTAGAGAATGTGTACGTTAGACTGACCCACTTACACATGTTAAGTGTCACACTATGTGACGGTTGTGTAATTATCCTTAGGACCGAGTCTTCATGGCATCACGGTGTGGATTGTCATGCTTTGACACTATTGAGGTTTTCAGCCACGGGCGATCATGCGGTAGTGATTGGGTATGACATCAAGCACGCGGAGTATACATGATTGGTCGCCTGGGGAATCGCGATCCTATGATTGGGATAGAATATCCGAAATGGCCTTCTTATAAGGAATGTCTTACTCGTGAATCTTTGCAGAGTGGAAGTAAACGAAGTTACTTCGAGAGAGTTTGATATCCAGATTGTAAAGATACGGTCGTTGATGTTTTGACACTTGATTAACGACCGTATGGATATTATTACAAATGATAGGATTGTAACTTACACGGTAATCAAGCTTTCATATGAAAGGTAGTAGTCATTGCATTTGACTCTTCCGATGATCGGGGTCACGTGTGTTGCTAGACGCTATCCCGTGATCGTTAGGCATGAAGCGTATTTTGTAATTTGCACTTTGCGCCTACGGCCAACATATTCGGAAGCCTATCGGGTCACACACATAAGAACATCTAGTTTGGATTAAAATGTGGTTATAGATGATAACCAAATAAGGAAAGTTTATCTCGAGACTATAAAGGTTATAGTGGTAAATTAATATGGTGGTATTTATTTATTATGAATAAATATAATACAATATATTTAGGTGGGTTCTATTTGGACCCTCTTTACTACTTGCACCACATTAATGAATATTTTTCGGGTGAAAAACGTCACTCACATCGGTAGTTTAGTGGCATACCAACGCGTTGTCACCGACGTTGGTATGCCACTAGAACACCAAATGAAAAGTCATGGATCGACGCTCTAAGATTTAACACTTTTTATATAGGAACGTCGCCACATCGGTAATTTCTTTTGTGGAACACCAACGCCATCGCGGATCGACGTTGGTGTTCCACAAGGAACACCAGTGTGACTGACTTCCCTATATAAAAAATCATGTGGTGCCCGAAGTAATTTTTTGTGGTACAAGTAGTAAATGGGTGCAAGTAGTAAATAGGGGGGTCCAAATAGAACCCCCCTATATTTATTATGGTGATTAATTAAATATATGTATTTAGATACATATGTCGAAAATATATTTGTATATTGATACACATGTATTTTGGCAAATTAATTAATCATAGTATTATATTAATTAAAGAATATTCCGGAAGACAATTAAAGGCTACAGAGTGGCGCCAATAATAGTGTATTATGATACACTTGGATTGTGCAATTTATTTAATAAGATTACCATATTGGATATTAATGACTACAGATTTGCCAACATGTGTAAATTGATTTATGGTAATAAGATAAACAATATTCAATATAAGATATTGTCAATATATATATCTTGGAAATATATTTAATATGAGATATTGAATATTAATGAGATAAATCAATCAATTATATTTTCCTTATTTTATTGGGAAAAGATTTTCTTCTCCTCCACACTAGATAGGGGCGCCCCAACCACTATAAATAAGAGGTGGGTGTCAAACTCTTTGTATTAACACAATTCCAAGAACTAATAGTTCTTGTGTAAAATAGAGAGCATCCTATAGAGAATTGAAGAGAGGGGAAAAGGGCCGGTCTAGCAACCGGAGTTTTCCAATAGCAATCCATGATGGGATTCCGGCGGGCTGTTCGTGTGGACTAGCTGTAGAGGCCGAACACTTGGGCGGCTCTATGCAGAACTACTCTCCTTAGACGGTCAAAGCGTCGATCTTTTAGATCAACCAAGGTAACCACCGTCTTTAGCTTATTTGTTTATTGCTTAAACGAAGTCGATCCTGGTTAAAAGGAAATAAAATTTTAAATTCCGCTGCGTTCCCGCGTAGATTTCCTAACAGCTTGTACCTTTCATATGACCTCAAAGGTTGTTATGAACAAGCTATGTTACTTCTTTAAATCTATTACCCTTTCCTGATTGAAAGGAAACTTAGACATTGATCCTTTGAGATAGTGTTCCTTTGATTGGGAGATAGGAATCTTCATAAGCCGTCTTTCGATCTTGTCTTTAAGGAATATTCACTAATTAATAGAATAGAAAGAAGCGTTTATAGAAATATGGAAACCATTTGCGCTTATATACTTTAAGATGTGTTACTAATACCTTTTCAAAGACGGCTTAGTGGTTCGACTTTATCAAACAAAAGTCCGAGTCTTGGATTCGTGCTACAAATGTTATATTCATCGTCAATAAGACAAACAAATTATCCTATTGAAAATGAATACGCTCATTCCAATGAATCCAAAACAAAAATGAATTTTCGTGATACTTAAGAATTGAATCCGAGATTCATTTCCTTATATCACTCCTACTAGTCTATCTCGAAATAACCGCCCGCTGTCTATTTTATTTATCGCTTAATGCAAAGCTACCTAGTTCTTCCAAAGAACTTAGCTTTTGAGAAAATTGTTATGATGCATTGGTCGTTGATCCCAAATCACTTTCCTTATCCTCGTAATATCCAATTTATTAATTTTCCGTTTAGCCTTAAAACTAATTAGTTTAAATGACTAACACGTATAAACATTCTTTCTCATTCTCGACTTTCCTTAGATGGAAACAGTCTTGAACTAGCATTCGTTTGAGTAGACACTACTCATGAACCGTGGGATGTTCAAAGGTTACTTGCTTGGACTATCAATTTTTCTAATCGTCAAATCATAAGACCAAAGCTCCCACTAGTTTATCGGTTCCAAATACCGCCTAACTAGCAACACTTTGTATTTATGATTTTTCAAAGATTATAAAATCCCCCAGAACTAAGCTCCCACTAGTTTATCAATTCCAAATACTATCTAACTAGCAATGCTTTGTTCATGATGTTTCAAAAGATTGGAAAACTCAGAGCTAAGCTCCCACTAGTTTATCGGCCCAAATCTTGTCTAACTAGCAACGCTTTATTCTAGTTTTTTCAATGAAAAGAGAAACTCATGTTCAGTCTATTACATATTTCTAATGATTCAGAAAAACAACAAATCCTAAGACTAAGGCTCCCACTAGTTTATCGGTTCCAAATACCGTCTAACTAGCAACGCCTTATGTTTGATTTTCCGATTTTTCAATTAGAAATGTGATGTGTAATTACACTTTTAAAATTCACTAAATGAATTATATATATATAGTCCTAAATCATCTTTTGTAAACTAAGTACGGTCGTTTCTCGTTTTACACGAGCGACATCCGTGACATACCTATACTATGTCATTAAGTTTTTAAAGGCTCAAGAAAAATCTTTCCAAAATTAATCGCATTTATTGATAATTACAACATACTTGTTACTTTCCACATTTTTAATGAAGTCCTATTACTAACAAATTTAGTAGCCTAGAGATTTAGTTGTAAAAATATGACATGAAAGTTAAATTCAAAAATAAATTTTCACTACTAGATTTTTATTTTAGGAATTATAAACTATAAAAAGTTTATCCTACCATTCCAAGGATTTAACCTCGCACCTCAGTGCCGCCGTATGGTAGGTCAAAGAGGTGACGGTTAAACTGAGACAATCTCTCTCAATGATTAAGCTTCGAGAATCGAACATCTCACGGGAATTAGACATCCCGGACCTTAATCATTGATTACCTTCCTTTTTTTAGCCTAGATATTTTGAAAATATCCATAAAGAGTGTGACCTGCTATATCAGATCTCAAAGTACGCCCCGAGTATGCCGGCAGTAGGTCGGTCGGGTGACTCAACGAGTACCCAAAATCCTATCCTTTCGAGACCAAGCCTTGAATTTTGATAGGGGTGAACACCATCCGGCGGGGCCGAAATCAAAGCGCACGAGGTGTCACCATTCTCTCACGTGCTTGCATCTATAGTAGAGGCCGTGGGGTTGGTTGTCGCTTTCCCGCTCCCACTCAATAATTTGAAAAAGTGGTGGGTTTACTAAGCACGGTTTCGGTCTTGACAATAAGAAACAATAAATCAAAGTACTCGAACAGGGTTGGTTAAGTAGGCAAGCCTACGCCGCCTTATTCGTTGGAACATATGTGATCGCCGGTCGGATCCGGCAAGAGAAGCCCTGCTTAGCCCGAAGGCTTATCGGATATGCTAAGTCTTGTCGAACCTGTGGCAAACGTCACACGTGGAGGGAGACAATCGAGCCGTAGCTCGCTTGAACTCGCCAACCATGGTTAGACCATTTCCGAACCCATGTACTAAGATTTTCCGATTTCTATGTTGTCAACCAAAGCGTGATCTCGCTTTTGTTTAAGGTAGGTTCATCGAAAACTCAACGACATCTAAGAGGGATTCACCGAGAATCCATCACTAAAATCATAACGATTGACAAAACCCGGTTCCTCGGTTTTAATAATTAGTTACTTAATTAATTAACTACCACATATTAATTAAAAAAGCTTTTTAACTAATTATACGAGTTATACATGCCTTATTTATTCGAAATAAACTAGCAACATGTATGCATTGGAGTGGAATCATGATATGATGCATGTCATGGCAATTTTCCGGATTCTATCACATAATTTCGATCATACACTAAAAATAAACGGAAAAATTAAACACCGAGATGGACCGTAGAGTACTTCGACTAACTTATTTTCTAAGGAAAACATAAAACTTATTCTAAGTCTTCAAATCTTGATTTTCAAATCTCGATTTTGAAACTTCCGGATCTTCAAAGGTTCGATCTTGACACTAACCTCGAACGCATTTGGTATGAGAGCCGTAATATACAAATATATTAAATGTCTATATTATAAAAATTGTTATTATTAATAACTGCCCTCGGTCAAATTAAAAACTGTTTTTTCTTTTCTTTTCACGGTAGATCAAAAAACATATATTTATTTATTTATTTTTTTTTTTTTTTGTGTTATAGTAAAGCTTTTCGGCTAAAGTTAATTCACGAGGTTACCAAAAAAAAAAATTTGCTGCCGCATTGTACATCATTGCCGAGACCAATTTTTTTTTTCCCATTGTTTGACAAAGGCAATAAAAGTGCCGTGACCTAATTAAAAAAAACAACAATTTCGGCCTCCTCCCGCTTCACCTTCTTGATTATCTTCAACACCACGATCTTCGCTGCCTTGAACCTGGAACAAATAAAAAAAAAACTACCATTTTACAAAAAATTTCGAGTGCATAAATTAAATTATAAGTCCTATGCTCAATTGATAACAATCAAAAGAGTTACATAATAGATCTACGGGTAAACAGTACCAACCCCAATCCATCTCTTCAACCACGACAATCACAAGGCATCATTCATGATATATATTTCAAAAATAATAAAATTAAAACCGAAAATAAAGCAATCTACACATGCTTATTCCACTCCTTAGATCTAAAATTCACATACTTTGATTGATAGATCAAAGGCTCTGATACCACTTGTTAGATGTAATATCGCCGGATGGATCAAAGATCCACCCGATTACGCAGTGGAAAGTACAAGATCTAGATCTAAACAATCAAAATACATAAATAATAAATCTAACCTACGAGGGGGTTTAGATTGCTTACCTGTTTATTGTGAATAAACACCAAGAACAATCCGAGATCCAAGATCCAAGTATTGAGATGAGAAGCCACAGTCTTCCAACATGTTTCTCCAAGCAAACCAAGTGGATGGTGTTTCACGCCACTTGGACCTCCTCGATATGCTACCTTAGAAAACCGAAGTTTTCTAAAACTCGAACCCTAGTACTTTGGTCGAAAACCTAAGCCAAAATACTACCCAATATTTCAAATTATGTGATGTAATTTGGCTTGGGAGAACTCTCTTTATATGTAAGAAGTAATCATTTTCCTCTAAAGATTAATTAATTAATACAAAATCAATCATATTAATCATTTTCCTTAAAAGATAAATCCGTAATATTCCTAAATTAATTAGATATACAAAAGATTTTATTTTCCTTAAATTATTTAACAAATAAATAATTTAATCACATATATTATAATTATCAAGAAAACAAATTTCTAATAATAATAATAATAATACAAAATGCGCTCTAACCCTAAATAAATTAGGGCCACACGCATTTTTGCCTTTTGGGTCGAGTCCACTAAAAATTCTTTTTCGTGTATTTAATTATCTAGTCCAACTAAACAATTAATCAGCATATCAATTAAATAGTCCAATCCAACTATTTAATTACAATTGAGGTGAAACGACGAGAAAACGTATATGCTATATTATTAGAGCCACGTCGAGGACCATAGACCCATATTCAAGAGCTACAATAAATTAATTAAAATTATTCATCAAACCGAACAATTATATTCAATCTATTAATTCCGGGATTACACCACCATAAACCCAAATCGAACTCACGAATATAGATAACTTACACTCAACATTGAGTCGAAAGTGTCCACCGATATAATCATTACATACGATAAATCCTCCATAGATCGCTCGTTACGATTCGGGATATCTCCGTAAACCCTTCTCGAAACCTCTTATCCTTATTTTCCATTAACCCCTAAAGTGACCAAATAGTTCATAACTAATATAATATGAATCAAGCGCAGATCGGTCGGGCTTTCTAGGATTAACAAATAAGGGAACGCCTCTGTCTACTTCCCGAGAGAAGGAATGGATTCCATATTCGTGATAGCACGTACTACTCACTCATTCTAGAATAGAGCCAACGAGAAATGTCGGACCACATACTACTAAGTGATCCTTACTAACACATCAAACTCTACTTTAGTCTAAGCAGCTTGTCTCGTGATCACGCCAGATTGGTATTAATCCATATATGATCATCTTGTGATTCGATAAGTCTTCTCGATGACGGAATTATATCGAGAACTCAAATCAAATCGGTCCAAATTTCTATATGATTATCATCATATATAAATGCCCCACTAGTACTCCTATTACCGACAAACCGGATAAGATCTGTCACGCCTAAAGTGTTTCAAGATTATTAGCAAATTAATCTTGAGACCCGTGCATCGATTAATAAATGCTACGGACTAATTTAATTTTAAGTACATCTCACTAACACAATCCTCTTGTGTATAGCCATACACCGAGTTATGTGATTACATAAACGCAGGTACTGTGGTTTTCAGTGAGTGTCTTAATTATAAGCATACATGCATATAATAAGATGAATTATTAATTTTGTCCTAAAACAATTATATAATTGTCTTTCGGCACTACACCCAATGTAACGTTCCTTTTTTCTCTTCAATATGGTAGATATGTTCGTATTTATGTGTTTTAGTTAATCTGCATGTTTAACAACCCCATAATTTACTTATTTTAATCGTGATCGAATAATGTAGATCCATAAATTAGAAAAGCGCCTCGGTAAACCGGCGGTCTATACCGGTTTACCGAGGCATATTTTAGAAAACCTAAACTGGGATTCACTACAAACACGCTGATCGGCGTGAATAATTAAAACGAGTAGTAGGTCCGCCAATCTAATATTCGTAATTCATAAATTAACATGAAGGATTGTTAGTGAAATGTTAATTAGACATTGTCTTGAATGGACCCCAGAACGCCGGGCAATGTCGATAATATTGCCTAAGCGGGTTAAGCGGTATGAGTTAGCACTCAATATCGGCAATTTTAGTTCTTTATACGTATGGGCTATTACGGACCAATTAAGGAGGGTAGCTTATGATAGATTGTCTCACGCCATTGTCGGAGTAGATAGTGGTTAGAATTTCACCAGATCTCGATAAATATGATAATAATCTTTAAAAGCTCATGATTAATCTAAGGAAATTTTTTGGGAAGTAAATATAACGATTAACTAATCCAAGTTAGTAGATCGGTGAGAGAGGGAGAGGTATACCATGTTTGTTTTCTTTTATGTTATTGTTGGTCAATGACTCGCCTTATGTTGCTTCTTAATTAGGTTAGAATTGTTTATACTTATAAGTTGCATTGTCTCTGTGGGATCGACTTTGACTCGCATTTACTATACTACGATGTACCTAGTATTCTTGCTAGTAATATCGACGTTAGTGACTTACACGCGATCAAGATTTTTGGCGCCGCTGTCGGGACAATGGCCGATTTTAAATATAAATGTTTTAATTCTAATTAAAAGTTTATTTTATTTTATTTTATTTTATTTGGAGTCTTGATTCGCTCGCATCAAACCGCACATATTAAATTTACGTAAAGAGAAAATTTGTGGTCGGTTTCCCGAAGGTAACCTTCGAAAGTTACCGAGGCCTGGAAAATCGATTTCAACGCCTCGTTATTCGTGTTATTCCCTGTTGATTTTAGTTAGTAGGTCCGCAACAGTTGGGATCACACCCACCTGAAGTGGAAGTTGCTAAACTTTTCTTTGTTTTATTTTGTCTTTTTGCAGGTTGATCATAGCACTTCAGAAATTCGATCCATTCAGAGTTGACAAAGAGCAAACAAGCCAAACAATATACCTAGGAAAATATTGAATATCACACCGATTTCCATGTATCCAGGATCCAAGCACTAGAGCATTATGAGACTATAAAGAAACGGTTGGAAAAGAGGAAAAGCAATCAAGCAAGAGCCTCGATGATGACTCAAGCGAGTATAGCACGTATCGTCCGGGTGAGTTTCCTTGTGAATTAATTGATATATCATCTTTGGATTACGATTCGATGATCCTCAAGAGGATCCTCGACACGATGTTTTCTCGAGCCTAAAGATTACCTGCACTGCGAGACACCGTAGTAAAGTTAGAGACCCCGCACGCTCTGACTCCCGGTTTACGTTAATGGAATAACTACAAGAAAAAGGGTTTTAATGACGGGAATTTCGCCATTATATCTTTTTTCTCATCATTAAAGACTTTTAATGACGGAAATCCCCTCATGCCCCTCATAGTCACCCTTCTAGTTAAAGCATTCAATGACGAGAACCCGCCTCGTCATTAAAGATATCAAAGATTTAATGACGAGATTAGACTCATTAAAAATAGTTCTAAAGATGATGTAATTTCCTCAATATTATACTATTTGCCTCTCATTAGAACTAAATTTGAATATTAGTTTCTACCCGTTAATGACGACTATTCCCGTTATTATAAGGATAATTACCCGTCACTAAAACACAATTTATTGACAAAAATTTCATCATTATAGGTCATTTACCCTCATTAATGCACCTAAATAATGACCACAAGTTTTCTCATTGTTGGGTCATTTGCCCTCAATAAATCACCAATTTATGACCAAAAATCCCCTCATTATAGGGTTATTAGACCCACACCAAATCATGTTCTTTGTAAATAACCCACCCTCATCAAACATACCATGAAAGTATCAACCATTATGAAGAAATATTAGAATATCAAAACCATTAAATAAAACACACTACAGTTTGTTGCATCAACAAGCATTAATATATCCAAAATATACACCAAGGTATCCCATAACATTGAGGTATAGTTGTTTCAAAATATTCAAAAGAAAAGCTACATGTATACGCATAATGGTAGGAATTTCTAATATCACATATTGCATTTGTGTGTTATCCAGAATCCTTATTCAGGTGAATTTGCTGTTTAATTCAACAAAATGATCTTCAAAAACGTTTAAATCACATCGTATATACAACAAAGATGAATTTTTATTGGTCTGTGATTGATCTCTGCTGCAAAATCACATCGTATATACAACAAAGATGAATGAAACCAAAGAAAGGGCATGGCTATGTAAAGCCAACAAACAGTAGCAATTTAAAATGTAACTAATAATATAGAATACAACATGACCCCTCAAAATTAAAAATACAAAATGAGTCAAAGATCATTTCTTTTTTTCTCTCAGAACTCCTTTTTTCTATTTTTCAAAAGTTGACATAGAAACCACCACTTCAGCAACCCTATACCATCTTCTCGTTTGGATTGAAGAATCGTGACTAAATGGTTGAAAAATAGAAGATCAAGGATATTCCACTTTAGTGGTTTAACAAGACTTTTACTAACAAGAGGAAAGGTTCCAAAGGTAGACATATTAGACAAGATCACCCCCTTTACACTTTCTTCTACCAAAGCATTCTTAGGGCCCCAACGAAATCTGCTACGATTTGTAATAAGGTACTGCAGCATTCAAGATACTACTCTGTTCACATTAAAAATACTGGAAATGAGCACAAACCTTTGACTGTGAGCTTGTATGACCACAAAATTGACAGACTTGAAGTACTCCAAACAAAAACTTGAGGATTCCAACTCTGAGATGTAGACACAAGATATTCCGACTTCCTCTCAAATGAGAGGGTTATTATAGGCTGTCAAAGCAAAATACACCAATAACAAAACAAACTTATCGCATCAGGATGATAAGCCCATTTGATATGTTGCTCCATTGCCGATCCGGTCTCATGCTTCCCAATTTTCGCCATGAATTCCTTGCACAAAGGAATTAGATGCCTCCATCACTCACATATATGCCTTTCAACCTCGTTATGTAACTCAGCAATCAAACTACACACCAAAGTTGGTTCGGTTCGGTGTAGTTCATCGACACTTCTTGCATCATATGCTAAATTTCAATTGTTCCTAAGTTGCATTTTTACCTACCAGAGACAATCTAGCTACTCTGACATCACCATTGAATATTTATTGTCCAAAATACACATACATGGTAAATTGAGAAGTTTTCAAAAGATTCTCGATTCTAGAATTAGAAATACTCATTCAATTTTAGGATTTTTCTGGATTATTTTTCTTAATAGTCTAGATCGATTGATAGGGAAAAGATGACAGGATGGAAAGAAATTGATAACCACCGATTTTCTTCATTATCTCCCAAGAATTAAAGAGTTCAGACAAGATTAACTCAAATATTTGATCTAGATATGTATATGGCTTGTCGGTGAGCATCATCGTTTATCGTGAGCATGATAGACCCGCATCCTCCAGGTTGGTGAGTCCTATAAATAAGCCGTCAATTCAAATCCACATCATTTTTTTTTCAAGTCTATCACGAAAAGGGACCAAAAGTGATTTTATCCCCGGAAGAAATACCAAACACAATAAAGTTCCAAGAGACTCGACTATGCCTACCAAAGTGAGATGTAGCACCATCATTACCAACAACCGCCAAATCTAAGCTTTGTAAATAAACAAGACTGTCTTTGCAATTTCAGTAGCATAAGTAGGTATCAAAAGACAAAAATAGACACACACACGCTGAGCGCCAGATAGAGAAAGAGAACTCGAGACGATATGAAAACACTAACTCAGAACTGGCATCCCTCCAAACTAGAGAAATAAGGTTGCTCAACTCAGAATGAAGAAATCAGATGTGTCGTGAAAGAAAGAAAAAAATGTATACTTTAAAACCATTTTTTAAGTCTGAGTTGAGTTTTTTTTCCGTTCGTTGCAAAGGAGGGATAATCAAGAATAATGTTACTAAATCTATTTACTTAATCGCAATACAGAAATAAATATATAATGGTTGATCGATTTCCTCAGGGAACACATTCGCATTTTCTATTTGTCGTGTTTATAGCATGTTTTACTAAAATGGCAAGTAAAACCTAGTCCCATAGCCTAACAAGTTTAGAAAGTTAAGGATCTTGCAAGAAATGTACATTTTGTATCTTGTACTAATGATATAATTAATCGAGTTATGACATACCTTTCGTGTAATACACACCCAAATCCATAACGCTTGGGGATGAAATCAGTAATTCCTTCAAATTTACTAGCCCTAAAAGAAGAACATAAATCGATAATTTCACCAAAAGTAGACGCAAAGAACAATACCAAAAGCTTATGTAGAGCTTTTAAAGTATGTCTATAAACGCATCTTCAAGTGACACAATGTCCGAATCATATGTACTTACAAGATCTAACGGTGAAAGATTTGAGTTTTGATAAACCTGTAACATTCCAAAACAACATCATGTCGCAAGCTAAAGTGAAAACAGTAAAAACACACAATATAGCTAACATGATTACGTGTTGGTATAAGACAAAATAAAAATAGAATACAAACTAGTAAAAATCTATATGATGAAGAGGATGAATTAACCTTTAAGATGGATGAGGCCACCATGAATCTCGGTACATTTAACAAATTCCAACTTCTCCAAATTAAGTAAATAAGATAACACACGATTCCTTCACCGTAATTGCTTCACACTTTTCAAATCCCAAATGTTTCAAATTTGAAAGGCCTCATTGATGCACAAAACCGCACTTATTAGTAAGAAGTAAAAGTAAATAGTAATAAATATAGATGATCAAAGAGTAGAAGCAAATAATGTTACATTCTTAAGATAGTAAATGATGAAATTTTAGAAATATTCACCTTTGAGATGGTGTAGCCCTTGCCCTGAGACGTTAATAAGATGATCGAAAGCTAATGACTTGAGATTGAGCAACTTTCTAGAAACCTCAATCCATATTAACAAACAAAATAATATTTGCACTACAATTGAAACAAAATAATAACAAACCTCTATGGTTTTGCACTAGCAATACAAGATTTCAGCCCCACGTTAACAAAGCACCATTGCATTTGACATCAATGAGTTAGCCTTAGTGATTTTGTTCTCCCAACTTTTGACCTTCAAACATCAATCGCAAAACTAAGAACACTAAGAACAAGAGGAGTATGCCCGTGTGAGAGGTGATGTCGATTGATTACAAGTTTACCCTATTCTGGATTACGGTTTTGGGCTTCTAATTATCTCATGTTTCCTTCAACCCTATCTTGAGTAGTATCAACATGTCGCTTCAAAACAAGTACTAGCTTTAATGTAAGATTCCATAGATATATAGGAACAATCGGACCTCAAAAAAATATATTGCACATGCTAGTGTTATTTTTTCTTCCAAGGTACACCAATGTAAAATTAAACTTGAAATTGAGAGCATTCACTCAAACGAAAAGCTTACAACTCGTAAAGAATCCAAGTAAAATACCAAGACACTCAATGAGGCGGTGCAATCGAGCATAGACTACCTCGCACCGAAAATTTTCTCAATATGAACTTGATTTATGCGAAATTTCATATTTCAAAGTATTGAAAACTACAAAATCGAACCATACGCTATCATGCTTAACGATTCCGTGATTGCTACAAAGTCATGTCCCAAGAAACGGCGGCGTGAGTGAAGCAAATGGCGGAGAATGAACAACAGAGCAAAGCGGTGGTGAGAGGGTGGAGAACGAAGGGTAATAGTTATAGCGTGTATCAATATTCAAGTTCAAGATGATAGGCAAGCAGCCGGGCGAGGAGAGTGAAGAACAGAGCAAACGAGCGAGAGAGGAAGAAACAGAGCGCGGCAAGGGAGGGTGGAGAATGAGTCATGTGAAGGGTTTAGGGTTATCGGTGTTTGATGGGAAACCGATAAATGTAAAGGTCTTTGATTAATAAGGAATGAACGATAGATAATAGATAAGTAATTTTTTGAAATGGTAATAGATAATAATGGGAGGGTTGTTTTGTAACAAAATAATTGGGTGGGTTTCTTTTTTTAATATATATAAGTAAATAATGAGAGGAATTTTTTTATGGGGCAATTAATAACGGGAATGATGATAAACAATGACGGGAATTAATATTTGGTCATCATCTTAGAAAATAATATAGAACCCCTCATTATAACTACCAATTAATGACGTGATTTTGACCCGTCATTAAATTCCCATCATTGATAACCCTTTTCTTGTAGTTATATATATCCATAGGATTAGGTCTCGCGACTCGCTCAAGTTGCAATATTCTACCTTTTTCCTCTCACAAAAGATAAGACTTGCGGTCGTATTGAATCAAACCAGACCATGACCTTCGTGGATAGAACTGCAGACATGCCTCGCCGGCTCCGCTTAGAAAGTGCACAATTAAGGCGTGAGGTTCACATATCCCATCGACTTCACGGTCATAGATGTACCGAGGACCCGAGTGCCCTGGGCTTTCTTAGGACGACCATTCTTAGCGACGAGTAGGGCGGTTATGGATTTCGATAAGGGGTAGATAACTCTAAGGTTGAATAATGACGTCAGATCTTTTAAGATCCTAAAACCCCTGTAAACCTGACCGGAGAGTTGTAAGATGACGTATACTTCAGGAAAGGTGGAAATTTTAGAGATCGAAGAGCATAAGCATAGAGAGGTTGTCATAGAAACCGATGAGCAAGAGTTTATGAGATTAATGCTGAGAGAAAGAGAAGAGAAGGACCACGACAGGATGCTCAAGGAAGCTACTCCTTCCGTGTATGCGTATGTTAGTGTGTGATGCCCGAAAGACAATTTTTGTAATTGTTTTATTTAATAAATGAAATGATATTATTATTCATATTTATTATTCTCATAATCACCGATATGACAATAGTATTTACACTACGTAAAACCCCGAGTATATCGTTTATGTAATCACTTAACCTGTATGAGATATACACGGGAGGATTGAGTTAGTGAAGATGTACTTAAAATACAATTAGTCCGTAGTAAAGTTAATCGGAGTATCGGTCTCCTTTAACGCATTTATTAATGCGCCCATAACACGATAAGTGTGATCGTCTTATCCGGACTTTCGTTAAGGAACCTAATTGGGGCATTTATATATGATAGATATATCATATAGTATCGACCGATTTGATCTCGAGTTCTCAATATAATTCGTAATTGAGAAGTCTTATCGAATCATTAGATGATCATATTATGGATATATCTTAATCCCGAGGTGATCACAATGAACGCTTGAATCAAGATGAGGTTTGACTTGACGGTTAAGGATTACACCGAGTCCGTGATCCGATTACCCCATCTTGGCATTGTAATCGATTGAGTGAGTAGTCCGTGTTATCACAGATACGAATCCATTCCTTCCATTTATGGAAGTAGATAGACAAGCCTCTGGCGAGTTAATCCTAGACATTGATCGATCCACGGGATTCATATTACACCGATTAGCTACCAAAGTGAGTTATTTGAATTATTGATCACTGTGGGTTAATGGTAAGTAAGACAAGATGTTCTAAAAAGGGTTAACGGTAACTTCCCGATTTAGAATGAACAAACATGGAGGATTAATCCATATGAAATGATTATATCATGGACGCTATTATTATTTTCGTGAGGAGATAAATATAATCTTATAATCGGAGGAGGGGCCACGGGATTATGGTGACATATTCCCGTGATTGATTTATTGAATATAATTATTCTCATTCACGATAATTATTTATTTGATTTATCGGAGTCACGATTATTAGTCCATGGTCCCCGACGTGCCTCCTAATATAGCATAGATATTCTCGGACGCCGAATCCTAATAATATTGATTTAGTTCATGTTGGACTTTATTAAAACGATATGTGAATTAATTGTTTAGTGGACTATTAAATTAGTTGGGCTAAATAATTAAATATGTGGAAAAGACATTTTCCATAATCTTACTTCAATTATTCACAGAATTAAAATTAATATTGACTAGGTCAATAATGAAAATGGCGCCACATGTGATCTCTTTTTAACAAGGAATTAGTTTTCTTGTGTGATAAAAGACATGCAGATAAAATATTTATTGGATAAATATTTATGGTAATAAATAAAGATAAAAAATATTCTTGATTTGTTCTAGAATATTTTGGGATTATCTCTTATTTAATAGGATTATCATAATTGATTTGGTATTAATTATAAAATCCTTGGAGGCTAAGTTTACTCTCCTATATAAAGAGAGTTCTCCCAAGCCTCAACACAATACAATATTTCGAGTTCTTCACTTAGAAAAAGGAAGAGAAATTTGGTTAATGAGAGGAAAAATCTTTGGTGATTTTTCAGAGTATAGCATATCGGAGGGGTTCGAGTCGAGGATTCCTTCCACCGAAATTGCTTGGATCACACGTACGGAAGATCGTAGTGCTCATCACATCTACTTCCATTCATCATCCTTGTCGTTCTCCAACTTGGATTTTGAGATCCAAGATGATGTTCTACAACTTACTTGTAGATGTAGATTTAATGTTTTATTACGATACACATAGATCTAGATCCATAAATCGCCTCCGCTATGATGATATTTACCTAACAAAGGGTATCACGCCGCCAAGGGGATCTATATTTATTCGTATAAAATATTAGATCTAAAGAGTGTTTTAATATGACGTGTAGATTGCATTATTTTCGCTTTTTTACTTTTATTATTTTCAAAATTTTATGATGAATGCTTGCATTGTTGTGGTTGAAGAGATGGATTGGTGTTGGATTGTTTACCCGTTAGATCTATTGTACACTCATATGAATGATGAAAATTCGTTCATATGAAAGTATAGAAAATATGTAATTTATCTTTATTGCAAGTTTAATTTCCAGCAAATAGATCTAGTTTGTAGCTGTTTAGTATTTTTGCTTTTCCCGTTGATCGAACCGTTGAAACGAAGATCCTCCGGTCAGAATCAAGATTAGAAGAAGATGATCAACTCCACAAATTTTGGCGTCGATCAGGGTCCGTTTCGATATCCGTTTGATGCTGCGAAGAGGCTGCTGTAACAGAAAAACGCAGGATTCACAGATACACTACCTGTGTCTTCCTCGATTTTCTGGGAGAGTTTGGACCATTGAAACGAAAATCCGACCGTTCAGATTGATCAACTTGGAGTTTTGACGTACCATAAAATTTCAGGTCGATCGATTCATCTCGATTCCCGATCTGCCTCAGGAAGTCCTTTGATGCAGTGCAGTCAAAGTCAGATTCAGCAGCAAGTTTGGCGGTTTACTGGAGGAAATTGGTAAGTCAAAGCACCGATCCAACCGTCCATATTGAAGTTCAAGGAGTGCAGATATGATCTGGAAATTTTCGTCCCGATCCGAGTTCGTTTGGTATGCCGATCGTCAAGAGTTCGAACAGCTACAGATTTAGTTAGAAAGTAGTAAACCCTAGTTAGGTTTTGGTTGTTTTTTTATTTTCTAATAGATTAGATACGGGTGCCAACGATCCATCTCATGTGTTTAAATTTTCCGCATTTATTTTTATGTGTTCGATCATAAAATGACATAAAATCGGAATTGCCATGACATGCATCATATCATAAATCCACTCCATGCATATATGTAGAATTTTAATTTTGGCAATTAAAATAGGCATGTATATTAAACTCGTGAATTAGTTGAAATTTAATTAATACGTGGTAATTAATTAATTTAGTAACTAATTAAAGATCCGAGGACGGGTTATGAAATCGTTAGCCTTTCGTGTGTGTTCTCGGTGAACCGCCTTAAAGTTAAACGAGATCACGCTTTCAATTCAGAGTGTCTACTTAGATTGAATGATGGTAAAAGAACAATAAATCTTGGATAAAAACGGTTCGCTTTAGGTTGGGTGGTCAACTAAGCTTCGCCAAATGACTTAACCCTCCTAGTGTGATATGCACGGGGTCCGGCAAGACTAAGCCAAACTGAGAGCGGAGGGGTGATTCCTTCTAATCTCAATAGGCTCTCTCTTGACCCGATTTCGTCCGACGATCACATATGTTCCAACTAATAGGAAGGGTAGGCTTGCTTCACGTTACCGACACCATTCGGAATCCTTGATTTGATGTGCTTTTATGTTAACATCAAAAGACGTGGTTAGTTAACCCACAACCACTTCCAAAATATTGAGTGGAGCGGGGGGCGATAAACAACCCCACGGCCTCTACTATATGCAAGTAAGTGAGAGAAGTGGTGACGCCGCGCGGCGCTTTGATTTCGGCCCCCTACGGATGGTGTTTCACCTATCAACATTCATGGCTTGGTCTCCGAAAGGATAGGATTTTGGTACTGTCGGGTCACCGACCTATCCTACGACGGCACACTCGGGCGCACTCAAGAGATCTCGATATAAGAGGTCACACTCATCAATGGTATTTTTGATAAATACCTAGGCTAAAAAGGAAGGTAGTCAATGAATAAAGGGATATTCGATTCTCGTGGATGTCCGATTCTCACAAGTTATTCATTGATTTAACCGTTGATCTCTTTGACCTACCCTACAAGCAAGATCTGAGATGCAAGGTTAAAACTTGGAATGGTAGAGTAGACTTACTTTTAGTTTACAATTCCTAAAATAAAATAATATAGTAGTGTTAAACTTGAATTAATATATGTCATTTTATTTACAAGATTATATCCCTTACTAAATTGCTTAAAAATTTATAATTGACTAGTATTGACTTCTGTTAAAAAGTGGAGTAATCAGACGTTGAACTAGTTAATTGATAATGCAATTATTTTTCAAAGAGATATTTTCTCTAAGCCTTTAGAAACCAAAGTGACATACTGGGTATGTCACTAAGTGTCATCGTGTTAAAACGAGACAAACTTAGTTTGATCAAAGGTGATTTCGACTTTGAAATTCTTCTAGTGAATTTTTAAGTGTGTAGTGATTACACGAGTAAATTTTCTAATTGAAAATCGGAAAATCATGAAGTGTTACTAGTTGGACGATATTTGGAATTGATGAACTAGTTGGGAGCTTTATGATTTATTGTTTTTCTAGAACATTAGAAAAGTGTAATTGACTACACACGCAATCGTTCTAATTGAAAACCGAAAGTCATGAAATGTCGCTAGTTGGACGATATTTGGAATCGATATGAACTAGTGGGAGTTCTATGATTTGTTGTTTTTCTGAAACATTAGAACTGTGTAAGTGTTTACACGTAGAGATTTTCAAATTGAAAAATTGGAAAATCATAAAATGAGAGCATTTGTCGTTAGACGGTATTTGGAACCGATAAACTAGTGGGAGCTTTAATGTTATGATTTGTTGTTTTTCCTGGTATGATAGAAAATCCGGAAGTCCTAACAAGTAACAATCGAAATAGACATCCTACTGTTCAAGAGTAGTGTCTACTCAAACGAACATTTGGTTCAAGACCCGCTTTCCATTCACGGAAAGTCAAGAATGGGAGAATATGTCTAAAAGTGTTAGTCATCTAAAACCGAGTTGATTTTAAGGCTAAAAACGAAAATTGACAAACCGAAAGTCATAGGATAAGGATAGTGATTTCCCGGATCACCAACCTATGAATCCTGGTGAATTTCTCTTAGGCTATGTTCTTTGGAAGAACGAGATAGTTGTGCATTAACGATTAATAGACAACGGTAGTAATTTTAGCAAAAAGTGGGTGTGCTATGAGGAAATGAATCTCGGATTCAATCCTTGGATATCGCAGAAGATTTATTTTTCTGCTTAAGATTCGATTGAACGAAAGGATTTACCTTCTATTCGATAATTTGCTTGTCGATGTAAAGTGAATATACCATTTGTAGTACGTAATCCAAGACTCGACTTTCGCTTGATAAAAGTCAAACCACTTAGAACTATGAAATATGTATATAAAACACATCTTAAGAACTATTAAAAGCAATTGGTTTCTATATATAGATAAACGCTTCTTCATATTCCATAGTTAGTGCATAGTCCCTAAAAGACAAGACTCAAGACCGCCTCAGTGATTCCTTTCTCCCGCCTCCTGGTTATATTGTCTCAAAGGTTCAATGACTAAATTTCCTTTCAATCGGGAAAGGATAATGGTTATAAAGAAGTAACATAGCTTGTTCATGACGACATTTCTTCGGGTCTTATGAAAGATACAAGTTAATGGGAGCTTCCGAGTAGTGACTTCTTGTCTGATAACTATTCAAACACTCCGGTAAGTTTATCCAAAATATTTTAAGGTGTCTCGGATTCTCACGTAGATGGAGCGTTTCTATACTGTAAATGGGCCATCACATAGTCTAGAGACCCATGTTCGGCTTCCGCCTCATGTGAAATGCTTTCACCAAGGAAGAAACCATTGAATTGCCTTACATAGTTGTAAATGTGCTACAATACACCGCTTAACTCAATAAAGATATTGAAGTGAAATAACGGTTTACATTGAAATGTAGAACCCAGAAGTCTACCTAGAATGTGCTTTGGAATT